>OZ024907.1:32685643-32743143 GCA_964017125.1 Flabesymbios commensalis | reverse complement strand
AAAGTGCCGGGAAAAATGTCGCTCATTCCTTTATACACAGAAGCGGGATTTTAAAAAGGAGGGGTGTTTCATATTTAGATTAATTTGGGGGACTTTTTAAAGCCCTCCATGGATCCGCGCCTGATGGATATGAGATGACCATCAGATTGCCTACAGTATCTTATTGCTTACAAGGAATTGTGAAAGTCATTTTCCTTGTTGCATCAGTGATATGATCTCTTGTCGCTGGCGTGACATGCATGGTCGTCATAGCATCCCATTCTTGTGTTTTAGTACATAAAAATCAGTACGTAAACTTCGATTAATGTCACTTTTCGATCGCGACAGTCATTCAGGTGAAATTGCGAAGCAACGAGAGTACGAAACATCTCCAAAAGCTAAAACCCTTTTTCAAACCGAAACCCGTCCAAACCGGAATAAAACGTAGTCCACAAGCCATTTCAGAATGTACATGACTGTTTTACTGTATAACATCCGAAGGGTATTTTTTGCGTCACAAGAGAGAGACAAAACCGCTAAAACTGCCTTCACCTTAGCCCTCGCATGTCAGAAATGATCTAGTCGGTTATAACCTTACATAGCCCTACATTGCAACGCAAAACCAAAAGGCAGCAACTGCTCACTTTTTAAGTAATCAGTTACAAGGGTTACCGTGTTCTGGTCTTACAGGGCAGTACACCCCCTCATATCCATGGGACGTGGGGACAGTTAGCCCCTGGTTATAGAGTAAAGCACACGGATATTGTCATTATCGTGGGTTGTGGACGCTCACACATTCAGTTGATCTATTGTGTAATTATATTTGACGGTTTATAAAACAATATAATATAAAGATATATCTCAACTGTAGTCGCTTCGGTCTCTAGTTTATGGGGTGATAACAACATTTCATATACTCAAAAAAAAAATTTTAGAGAGTCAATATTTGCTTTATGGGAATTAGAAATACAGATAGAGTATGCATGACGAAACCTTATCTATTTTACTTCGAAGCAAAACATTATCATTTTAATATAGATTTTCTCTTGAATGCATTTAATTCCAAGTATGTCAAGTGGTGCGTGAATGTGGCAAGGTATTTAAGGGTTGTGAAGCAGTTATGTTCGTGAATGTATGCTTCAGATGTGGAGACAAATTAACCTTTTTCAAAATTAAACGTCTTTAAAATTAATTGATTGAATTACTCAATTGCAGAAATACAAGCAGCCAATATTGTACTATAAATGTTAAAACTATTTTGTTAATGCCAAGCTTATCACGTATTATTCAGCTCCCGTACTTAAAGGTTTAAGTCAAGGCTTCTGCTGCTTTCATTTGTCAGCTTGCGGCGGGTACCTTTACTCGTCCCACTAGCATTTTGTATTAATAAACAATAGTGCACCCTGCCAGACACTTCTTAAATCCCTTACTTCACACATTGCCAGAGAGGCCACAGGGGGGGGGGGGAACGGATATAGTACAGGACTGTTTATCAATCCGATGTGTGTCCTGCTATCGTCCGACTAATACACTTCGCGTTAAATTACTTAAACCCCTGTCTGACCTGCTAACAGGAGCCGAATTTCTACAAATCGCCTTCCTGAATCGATCCGGGGAAATGCTAGAAAATTTTGCCGGACCGCCCATATCATATCATTCTGCTTGAGATTCGTACAGTGCATATCTTAATTCGGATTATACAGATGGCATACGTATCAATGCGTAGCAGTTATAACGTTTACATATGAGCCGCATCAGCAATCCGAAACATATGCATCAGCACCAATTGTAGGCCTACTGAGTCAATTTATGCTGGGCATGCCGAATCAGCCGTATAGCTTCATATGACATACGAAATTTTACTTACCATCCCGAACTGAGATTCGTACGAAGCGAACTGCGATACAGACGATCCGAATCTAAATACATACCACCCGATTAAAACACACCACTACATTATTTTCTTTGTCCGACCACTACATTCTAAGCCGGTGTAGCCGTTTCAGCGTACCCCCCCCCCCTTTCAGCATACCGGGGGGGGGGGGGGTACGTTGAAACTAGCTTCAGCTTACCGAGGGGTACGTTGAAGCTAGTTTCAACGTACCCCCCGGTACGCTGAAACTAGAAAAAGCCCAGTTTCAAGTTACCTCCCCTAATTTCAGATTACCCCTGGGGGTACGTTGAAACTAGTTTCAGCGAACCGGGGGGTACGTTTAAACTAGGTTCAGCGTACCGGGGGTACGTTGAAACTAGTTTCAAAGTACCCCCCGGTATTTTGAAACTGAAAAAAATCCTCCTTCATCTTACCCCTTCCCCACACCAAATATGATTATTGTTGACCTTTTAAGTACCGTTAGATCTAGATTAGAAAAAGATGGGTCGCCGCGATTCGCTTGGTACAATTGACTTGGTACAATGCGGCAGGTGTATTTGTCACCGTAGTAAAATCAAGTTTATAAGGTTTAACCTTTTAACCGCCAAATTATTTAATTGGAATTTCACAAGCTACTTAAAGTTGTGTCTCGCCGACGCGATCCACAACTTCAAGTGAGTGAAGATTATTCAGATTGTACAAAATGTAGGTCAACGATTTTGTGAAATATTGATGTTTGATGTCACGTGTTATCCTTAAAACATGCTGAAATGCTGTTGGGCGTATTTAATGTGCTGATAAAAAAAGAAGAAACGAGTATAATCGGTATCGGCGGTTAAAGGGTAACCCTACAGTTTTTGACATGTGCGTTCTATTTTTTATGCGCCAGCAAGTTTGTTTGATGTATAGATGACTGGTATCGTGTATGGTGTAAGGTAGGCCCGTATGAGGGTATTTTTTGTTTTTAATTTTGATCACTGAAAAAAATTACAAATGTATACATGGTATATAGGCCTGCGAAGATAGATAGTTGGTACCAGTCTTCAAAACAGGTACAGAATGGTGGCCAGCGTTACATCTGCGATAGATAAATCAATAGATAATAACGACAATGTCGAAAAAAAGTGCCGGATTATTTTTTTTTCGTTAACTAACCTTAATGATCAAAAGGTTATATGGAGGTTAAAGTGTTTCCATACATCGTGCATTTTCACTAGCTGGCATAGGAATCCCAGGGGTATATGGAGATTAAGGTGTCGTTAGTTGGCATAGAGGGTTATATATGCTAACATCGTTTTTTATTAGTTGCCCTAGAGATCAAAGGGTTATAATTATAGAGATTAAAGTGTCCCAATGCCATGTGATGAAAAAATCAAATAATAATAAATGTAATCATTGAAAGTTACCCGGTGAAATGGAGGGGGTAATTTGAAACTAGAGGGGGTAACTTGAAACTAGTTTCAGATTACCCCCTGGGGGTAACCTGAACAGGGGGGTAATCTGAAACTGTTACACCGGGAATGGAGAGTCATTGTTGATCAAGAACAGGCCAATTATCATGATAGGCCTACAATGCTAGGTGCTACAATCAGTCAGGTTTTGACCGAGCTGTTGATTATGAGGGATTCTCTTTATGTTCGGAAGTGTTTTAAGTCAGTTAAAGCTCGAAGAGCTCTACATTCTTAGCTGTGGAAAATGCCTCGGCCTTTGCCTCGGCCTTTTCCACAACTGAAAATGTAGAGCTCCTCTGGCTTTAGGACCTATCCTATACACAATCCTCGCGATACGAAGCATTCGTGGCCCAGCTGGCCGCAGGGTCTATATAAATGGGTCAAGTAAATCCAATTTCTTCACACAAGAAAATATGAAAAAATATGAAAAAAACTACTCAGAAACGTACTCCACCTTCACCTGATGATGATTCTGTAGGGAGTGATATTGAGGTTAGCCAGTCTAATCCTGCAAAAAAAAGAAGAAGCAATATATAAAGCCCAAGCATCCTATTCCTGCAGTTTCTGATGAAAATAAATCTGACGATGCCAGTTCCAGTCATTACGCCAATCAGTCTTCCGTCTTCAAAATCCAAGTATAAGACACCTACTTTTTTGGCCAGGCATATGAAATCTGAACTTTGCTGAATAGTATCAAGGCCAAGCTGTTTTCTTCGACAAGACGCATTCAGATGATGCTAGTCATTTCGGTTCCTTTGGTCAATTTGTATGCCATTTTTATTGTAATCAGAAAATGCGGTGAGGAATGGCTGATGCGGCGACTTTTATACCCTAATGTCTATTTTCCGGATTGTTCATACTCCCTGGCGGTATAAGTGCTGTACGGACGGCACTGAAGGTATACGTAATGTATTCGTATCGAACGTATCGCTATTCGTCTGATACAGCTCGTGTTCGGATTGTACTTCACTTTGATTGTGGCGTGCGTATCGCCATGAATATCGTATATATTATTCGGGAATATTCAGCTAAATTTAGCCAATCTAAAAATAAATACCTTAATAAAAAGAAAACGATACCTTTACTTGACATCATTATAATACTTAAACTTATGTTAACTTATGTTATCACTTATTTGATCCAATTTTTCAATGCTATGCTGAATTACACCGATGTGGAATGTTTTTACTGCCTTTTGTAATGGTACCTATCACTTCTATATGCCCCAATTGATGCACAAGAGTGTTTAATTGTTCACATACGTTGAATGTGTACTACAAGACGACAGTGACATTACAAGCCAACAACTGTGTATCGTTATTAAGTACCTGCATCATTATTACATGAGGTCATATCACACCATCCTTATAATGTATTTCTAAATCCGTTCTCCAGTACTTGAACAGACACTGGGCTACACAATTAAAAATAGTAATGTAACGGATACAAGGCATGTTTACAGGGCTAATGGGGTCTACACTACAATGTATCAAATGTTATATCATAGGCAAGCTGAGGTCATTGCAATGTCAAATTATTGCAAACAATCAATCGTTCCACAAATTACCTAAAACCCTGTGTGAATGTTTGCAGTACTTTGTAAGTTATTTTTTCAATAATTGTAATTACACTTTCAAGTGACAACACATATATGACAAAACCCAGTGAATATGCATAGCCTATCTCCGAAGATAGAAAATGCTTTGTCTGCGAGTTCACCTTGTCATGACTTGAGGGTTGTAATGTAGAACAGATGCTAACTCCAAAACAAAAAAAAGTATAGACTTAACATTCGGGCTTGTTCGACGTTAAGATAGAATTGTCCTTATCTTTCCATTACAAAGTTAGTCTCAAATGGTAATATACTTTGCACCCAAGTTGCAAGTTGCACTATTCACTGGTCATGTACTGATGATATATTCAATACCATGTTGACAGTCTGACAAATGCGTCTATTAGAATTGTTTTGCAAAAAAATTGCTACTACTACTACTACTACTACTATTTTCCACAATACAGGCGTTCACAACAGTTTACTGTACAGTCTAATGTTTAGTTGAATAAGAGCATCGTACAGGTTAATAAAAGGTTAGTGTTCCACTTTGTAATGTATTTTGCCTTCCTGTAATTAGCTTTAATTTATCCATTATAATAGAGTATACATATTTAAATATTATTAAACTAGGGTTAATATCAACTGAAAGGACATTACCTGTAATAACCTGAAAAACAAGGATTGTTTTCATAAAAGCCCTGCCTTGTCAAGAAAAACACCTTAGGGGGTCACCATTTAATATCCAGGGGGGGGGGCTGGAGTTTTTGTCGTGGGCAGATTAATTATTTCAACCTGGCTCGGCGGCGCGCTGAAAATTTCACATTTTATTACATGTTTATACAGAGTAGTTCTTGAAGTAAATTATTTATTTCACCGAAATTATTTATTTAAAAAAACTCCAGCCCCTCCCCCCCCCCCCCATGGAGATTGAATGGTGGACCCCTTACGGTATTTTGCTTAGGCAAAGTAAGGAAAGAGTGAGCAATTTTACTTAAAAAATGTCCCATCAATTGACTTAAATTTAACCCGAAAATTTCGGGGCAAACCACCAACCCCTGATGCACTCTTCTTCATATCCTAAATCAGCCACTGATTTCTGCAAACTTCGCAAACTTCTGCAAACTGCTTTAAGGTATGGATACTTTAGATTTTTGTCATGAAAAGTCAGTAGAAAGCTAGTTGCAACCCTTAATACTGCCTATGATTTAATGAGTTATTATCGCTACAATGATCATTTGTTAGCCACGAGGCCACGTGGCTAACAAATGGAGGGCTTCTTTTTCTCGTGATATCAGCAAAGAGCGTGGTCAAATATTTCCACTCAATCGCTCATGCATAACCTATTGCAGCGGGCGTCTTCCTAGATTTCACCAAATGCCCTAAAAATGTACAAAAATGTTCCCCCTTTTAGACCTTGGAGCTGCCATCTGGCAGAATGGCAGGAGAGCATTGACTGGACGCTGATTGACTAGAAAGACGCTGTGACCGGCGGAAGGACTGTACATCGACGCAATCAGGTCAGTGGATGGTAAGATTTTCGCAACTTTTTGAAACGTGTCCCAAACGGTCTGCTCAGAAAATATGTTTCACGAACGCAGTATTTGTCTTCATCACTAGTGAATGAAGATGTCGCAAATTTCCTTTTTTGAAGAATTGCAATGTGAAATCACTGTTTTATATTTTTTAGCAGTTACAATGCTCAGTTTTTTCATGAGTCCATATGCCGTGTATTATACATATATATATATATATCCGTCATGGAGTCCCCAACATTAAGAGATAATGTATTTAGTATGTTCACTACTCAATAGTCACACACTGAGGCAGTCCTTTGTTGCTTTGATTTAATTAAATATGCACGTTTTCTCAACAAAACTTTTTGATTGTTAAGTAGAAAAAGCAGAAGCTAAAGAATGGCCTTACTAGATTGGCTCAGATGATTATGTTGTAGATTGACCAGGCATCGTCAATGCACAGCATGTACTGACACGCTGAGTTGTACCAATGGCCACCATGTCTTTCATTTATTCTGATTGCGATTTCTGTTTGCGCGTAAGAAACTATTAAATATGTTTCATACCTTTCAACCCCTGTTTCTTTCTGTTTTGGGTCTTGGCATACGTCATCTCCGATTAAAATAGCACAAATAAATTATAACTGTACATTTGTGTTTTTTGTATTTCAATAGACCACTTTATATCAAGATTATGCTCACTGATTAACCCAAATTCTGATCATATACCGCTGGGGATTATACTTCCATGCATGCACTGCGCAGGTAATTTATGACTTTTCCAAACTTACGTGTTTTCTGATCATCTTCCCAGGGTGTTGTCCGCGGTAAAGTAACTCTCAACATTGCTGTTATATTGTCAATTTTGAGCACCCTCAGTGAAATTTTTAACTTTGGCGCTCTCCCCTTAAATAAAAAACTTTTTCCCGCCATTTTCATAACATCTTCTCAGGTTGCTGTCAAAGGTGAAGCCACTCCTAAAATTACTGTTGCTTACTATTCTGGACTTATTCAGTCCTTAGAAATAATTTCCTGTGATTTTAACTTTGACGTTCTTCTCTTGAATAAAAAAAATCTGCACGCATCTTCCCAGGTTGCTGCAGAAGTAAAGCCACTTCTTAAATCTTTGTTATTGGTCATTCTGGAGTGGTCATTGGTCAAGTGACGGTCATAAATAAAAACCCGGCAGCAATCCATTTTAGGGATACTGAGGTTTTTGCATATCAAATAATGAGGTCGAGCACTTTGAGCTTTGTCCCTTGAATAAATCTTCTGATATCCCGGTCTACACCTCCAGGCTCATCAGAGAACAAACACAATAATAATTATTGTGTTGATGTGTCGTATCACATGCTCATCCAGTTTTGACTGTACTTTTGTGAACATTAGTTCAGCTTTCTGCTTGTTCACTTTACCAACGCACGAAGCATGCCAAACAGCTGAATGCTTGACCGCCATTCAAATGCTGTACATTATTGTTCATTGACATTGATGTTAAGCCTAATTCATTGAAAGCCAGGTAAATAAATGTCCAGCAAATTAAGGTTCTATAGCATATTTATTTATTTTTTTCCGAAATGATTTTGCAGAACATCGTGTGGCCTATTATATATTTCCTCCCATCTATCCGATCAAATCCAAGGCTGCCATCAGGTTGTTTACTATAAAGGAAATGCTGGCAAACCCCTACAAATTTCAGTAATTTTGTCTGGCATCCGCAGACATGGAATTTGAATTCGAAATTGATGACATCACGTTTATTTAGTTGCAGGCATATGTTAATCTCCTTAGAGTCTATCTGTATACAGATATAAATTATGACATATCATGTATATATATGTAGAATTGAAGTAATATATATCTTACTAAATATAATGAATTCGGTCTCATCCGTTTTTAATTTCTAAGTCAATTATTATTTTTCTTCACATACATCCCTTGAAAAAGTAAATGAAAACAAATACAGCTATAACCATTCAAAATAGTTTTTTATAATGACAACAAGGAATTGTCAAATAATTTACAGAATCGTCATCAATAAAATGAATGTATTTCTTGTGGAATGGTACCTAATAAAACAGTTACCATAGTAACGACTGGCTTAGATATCGTCTGGTGACTGTTACATGTTTAAGTCTGACATGTTAAGGATCACTACGGCGGAAGGTCTGCGACACATGCCATTTTTTTGTAGTCAGTACTAATAAAAGTAGCATAAGGTCACAATTTAAAGAATTAACAATATTTGTTGATGAATTGGAACTAAACAACGTAACATTTGCTTGCAAGATACCTGGCTAACCGATGATGAGAACTATTCACTCTTTGACTAACATTGATATACATGTAATTGTCACGGTAAGCGTTGTAGTGAAAGAGGTGGTTTGTTAATTTATTTGAATGATATATCCAACTAAACGTAATCGAGTACATATTTGTATAATTTTGAAAAAAATGGGATGGTCCATTCTTGGAAATAGCAGAGCAGGCATTTCATCCCACAAAAAATATAATTGACAATGTATATAGATCACACAGAGAAATACATAATGACTGATATGTTAATAACCGTATGCATCTGCCTCTTGAATTGCAAACTTGTGGTCGCTGAGGATTTTATTATTAAACAATATTGTAGATATTGTGAAAAGATGCGTGCGACTTTTTTAATGTTGTAACTCCTTATGTTTTTTGCCTTTAATAACTTTGCCAGTGAGACTTAACGATACAAAAGGTACATTGATTGGCAATATATTGTGTAAGTTATCTTCAAATACTGTAAAATGTACTTCTGGTATTATTACTGACAAATTATCGGACGACCAGCCATATTTTGCCAGCATTCATTTACAACATACTGATACCCCAGAATTTGTCACGTGGAACAAAACAAATTTCAAGGATAATTTAAAAAATAAGACCAGCTGTGGTGTAGATGATATTTTTCATTTATTGTTTAAAATATATCAAATCTAACCCATGATTGTTTCAATTAATCAATCAATGTTTAACAACGTCGAATTTGGAGGCTTGCCGAAGCTGAGCGATTACACGAAAAGGGTGACAACACTAATTTTATACCTACATGTATATCTATTTCACTATCATTATCTAAGATGTTCGAAAAATTGGTTTACTCACAACTCTATGTCTATTTTCTTAAAGTAATATGTTACTCTATGGCAGTCAATATGGCTCTGGACAAGGACATTCAACCGAATATGCTGCTTTGCAATTTATCGAAAAAATACATTTCTGATGCAAGAACAGAAGGTTGGATATTTGTTTGAATGTCAAACACCTTTGACATTTTAAATCATGCTACATTATCAGATAAAATTTCATATTTAGGTATTTTTTATATTATATTTCAACAAATCTTCAAAACCCAAAGAAATATTCATTTATCAGAGTCAAAATCAATTAATTTTCAACAATAACTATATCAAATGGAAAATGTTGAATTTAAACTTTCTTGGCATGATAATTAATACAATATTGAAATGGAATTCCCATGTCAACTATATTGCCAGTGAAATGGCACGTACTATAGGGTTGTTTATGATATTAAGACATACATTGTCAACTGATAGTTCAGTTGTGTTATATAATTCTCGAATTTCACCTCATATTTTTTAACATTGAAATGAAATCAAAATCCTTATAATTATTACACCAGAAAACCAAGATCTATTATATCGTATTGTCGTATTAAAATGAATTTGTGAAAACATGTCCAGCATATCGTAGCGTAACGACTATGAACAGTTGTCCTTATAGTATAAAAGATAAATATGTTACACACATCCTCTCTGGTTTATATGAAATGTCTTATATTGAACATAATTTGAACACCTTGATCAGTTGTTTTGTTTGCTTGTAGTCCTTGTTAGATTACTGATTTATCTATTTATTGGTAATGATATATTTACATGTCATTGGAATAATGCCATGACGTGGGAATTCAACTGCTAGTATTAATAGGCTAATTTGTCATTTGAATAGAGTGGCCCTCACATTTTTCATGAAATTGTTAATATCAGCGTACATTGGTGACCAGCATACAAAAACAAAGCTTTTGCTAAACTGTCATGTGGTTGTGTAGCTCGGACTAGGTATACATGTAGGTTGTTTGAATGTCGATCTAGGAGGGAAAATTACTCACCTCGGGTCATACGATATCGTGTTCACAATTTTTTGGGGACGGCCATCCTGGAAATGCGTTTTTATGGTTCGGTATCTAAAATGTCTTTAGTAGTCATGATAATTGCAAATAGTCATACTCGGGTGTTATTCTCAAAGCGATTGACTCAGATATTAGACATGTGTTTCGTCGACATGGCAGTGCCGACAAATGGTATGTCAGTCGCTTTTTCCCCTTGCCATCTCTCACGAATCCTAAGAAAAAATGTTGAAGAGTATATTATTATAATGGTGATATCCTGTCAGCGACCATTAATGGGGTCTCCAGACGCATAAGAATTGTCTATTTCAATATTTTATGTACATATTGTTTTCCATATGTCAAATAAACTATTTTTAGTTGAGTCAATGTTAAACTGAATTATCGAGGTTGTATCTCGTGGTAATCAAGTGGGTAAAATGACTTACATGTCTAAAACTAAATTATATGCCAATCTAGCAAGATTTATGCTTATTTCTCCATCTAATTATCTTGCTTGGAAGATAAACAGAAAGGCTAAAATAGACTTGATATTAGCAGCTGGGCTGATACGTACTCACTCCGGCAAGTAAATAATAAGACATGTAGACTATATAGAGTTTCGTAGAGGATTGTTCAGTAAATTCCTGGCGAAGCCACGACCTGTTTATCCATTTGTTTTCAAATGAAACTAATATTTAATTAAATTCGCCAGAGTAACATGACCTAGATTAAATCTAAAGGATCAGTAGAGGCCAAGTGACATGTCTTACAGTGTGCCACGTCAATGTGACGACTGGCGTGTGGGAGTTGAGATGAGTAACGCCCCCTAGATTCTAGTGACACATTTGCTCGCGTCATTCCTGATCTGGCTACATAAAGAACACGCTCTGCCCCAAACGTCCATTTGAGCACTTACTCGTCAATCCATCCATCCGCCTAGTCATGTACACTGTAGGACAGACCACCCCCTACCTGCTGCTGGTGTTGATCCTATCATCCGGTAAGTTGGAATCATATTCACTCAGGAGTTTCTCTGCTGACCAATAATTATCTCCGTTTCTCTTTCATCATTTACTTCAAACAGTACATTTTACATCACTTATCGTTTTATTATAGGCCTATGTTTACTTTTTTTACTATCAATATAACGGAAATACTGTCACCCCCATTTACTAATGCTAAACAAACTTACAAACTACTTATTTTTTAGGTATCAAATAACCACTTCATAAGAACTTGTATCGCCGAGTGCACAGATCAAACATAATTTAACCAAAAGTTTTATGACTACGGCTGTGAATATATCGCAAAGGGTTGTCTCAGTGTTATACTATTGTTGAGTGGCACATGTAGGCCGGCAGATCCCAAAGATTAACAGAAATGATATTTGTTATTTAAATTCGAGGTGTGTTATCTGTTTCTGGTGCTATCCAAGCTGTCTGTCGATCTGTCACTGTCTATGTTGGTGTGTTATCAGTTTCTGGCACAATCTTGAGATTTGAGATTGAAAGAGTTTATTTTTTCATGACAAATACAGAAGTAATTCACATACCAAATATATGCCTATGGAACATCATGAAAAAAAAGGTGACAACAGAAGCATAATGCTTATCGAGGTTTCCACCTGCACAAAATATCAAATATTAACTTGCATTTGTAGTATTGAAAAAAAAGAATATTAAATTTATTTCACACATGACCCTCTACAACAAATTAAGGTCTCACACATAGTGTAAAGAAAAGTCTCTAACCGGCCGATAGCGTGTGAAAAAAAAAGAGAATTAGGAGAATTCAGGATTTAAGTAAAAAATCACAATAATAATAATTAACTCAGTAAGCCTTATCATCACAACTGCATGCTACATGAAACAAACTAGATTGCAACAGAAGCATATTGCTTATCGGGGCTGCCACCACATAAACCTATCATAAATTAACTTGCATTTGTAGTTTTTGAGCAAAATAATATTAAATTTATTTCACGATGACCCGTTGCAACAAAAGTTCTCGCACATGATGTAATGACAAGTCTATAGCAAGTCTATAACATGTCAAGATAAAAAAGTGGAGAGTACATAATACCTCTCATAAGCCAAAAAAACACAGACTAATTAACAAAGTAAACCTGCTCACCACGATTCAGTCACATTGCAAAAAACTGAACTTCGTTTTTTTTTTTAAAAGATCAATTGACGATATATTCTTCAGATCGACAGGTAAATCATTTCTACATTAGAAGTACAATGTCTCTATAAATTTGTGCGAGAATAGTTTTTGGAAAACATGTTTTGTCTCCTACTTGATCTTATATTTATATGAATTTTAAAAATATTTTGCATATTAGCAGGAAGAAGATTATGAAAAGCTTTGAACATTAAAATTGACATAGCATACTGGAGTAGATAAAAATATTTGAAAGTTTAAATAATGGTTTTGTGTGTTCCCGGTAAAAAACTTTGTTAACCAATCTAATCATTTTTTTCTGTAACAGCGTTATTTTATTTAAAAGGTATGTACTGACTCTACCCCTAATTTCACAACAGTAAAGCATATTTACTTATCAATCAGCTTATTTTCAATACTAATTTGAATATTATCTTTGTATTTGGTTGTACAGAAAATCATGTAATTTGTCTTAGTGATGTTTAATGATAATTTATTTGAAGCAAACCACTTTTTCAGCTTCATTAACTCATTACAGATAGTTACACTCAAACTCACAATGCCTTTACTAGTACAAAATAAGTTTGTGTCATCTGCAAATATAATAAATTTGAACATCTTTGATACATTGACCCTATCATATATATATAAAATAAACAGTTTGGGTCCAAGGATACTACCCTGCGGAACACCACAACATATACTTATTGCATCAGAGTTTTCATTATTATAAAATACATATGGAGATATTTCTTTTAAGTAACTGCTTAACCATGAATTAGCTATACCTCTAATACCATATCTGTTTAGTTTTTGTAACAACAGTGAATGATCAAGGGTGTCAAAAACCTTTTTTAAATTAATGAAAACACCAATTGTACACAGTTTATCATCTATCTATTTGGTGAGTTGTTCATGTAAATCAATCAGGGCATGAGAAGTTGTAGAATTATTTCTGAAACCATATAGGTTATTTGATAGAATATCAATAATCTCCAAAAACGTATCCAACCGATTATTAAAACGTTTTACCAATAACTTTGAAAATTGTGGTTATAAAGAAACTGGTCTGTAATTTGTAAAATAATCTTTCTTTCTTGATTTAAAGAATTACCTTGTCTATTTTCATACATTCGGTGAAAATTCCCATTTCAAAAGAACTGTTAGCTATGTGGCATACTGGTTTGACTATAAAAGAAATGCACTCCTTTAACAAAGCAAAATTAATACCAGAGTGATCCATGGATGTCTTATTTGGACTAGTATTTACAATTTTTAAGACTTCATGTATAGAGACAGGTTCCAAGAAAAATGATCCTTTTGAAGGGTTATTCATAGTATCAAAAATTGTTCCTTCTGTTTCTTCAATATCTTTAGCTAATTTTGGGCCTACATTGACAAAAAAATTATTGAATCCATTGGTACAGCCTTTTTTTCCTTATTATTTTAATTAATATCAAAATTAAACTCGGATAGTGGAACTGCTGATTAAAAAATTCTTTTAATACTACCATTTGATGTACCCCTCGGGTTTTTAATTATTAGATTTATTTTGGGATAAAAGTTCATCATAATATTTTTTTCGGCCTTTCCTAAGATAGTCGTTAGCATGTTTCTGCTTTAACTGTTTTTTATTAGATAAAAAAAGATTTATATAAACAAATTATTTTTCTTGCAAGCTGTGATAAGGGATTTACTAAGCCATGGTTTCTTATTATGTTTTATCTGTATCAGCTTGGATTTATATGTTGGAGTTGACCCAGTCTAATTTGGAGTGTCATCAGTTTCTGTCACAATGTTATGACTGTCACAATTCACAAAAGGGGCCTTCCCGGGCAGTTCCCGGGCTGCTTTAGGCCGTTCTATGGTTGTCCTGCACGGGGCCCGGAGGGACCCCGACCACCTTTTATATATTGTACCTGGGCGGGAGCTTGTGGGGTCCTGACGCGGCTTGGAGTCCCGTCGGTGCTCCTACGATGCATAATCTCCAGAGGGATACACAGTTACTAAAAGACGAATTTATCATTCTTCGACCAAACAATCCATCAATAAATCAACCAATAAATCAAACAAGTTAGGCTACTTCTTATTTTACAAACTGGATTAATTGTGTAACTTGTATCAATTTGCATCACATACTGTGTACAAATATCCCAGTCTTCAAATGTTCTTCACATTAATTTTGTAAATGTACTAGCTACTAACAATTATATAATAGATTATTTATATAATTATATAAGTTGAGTAAAAAAAAGACATTACAGGCCAACACGTTGCAAAATTGCATGAAACACCAACATAGCCATCCTGGTAAAAGATTTAAAATATTTGAGGTGTTCGACCCTGGAAAAGGGTCTCGTATTGACCGTAACGGGCTCTTATGCTACGGTCCCACGAGGCTTTTTAAGCCTCCCGATGTTCTCGCGATGCACACATTTGGGCATTGTCAGGGCAGCGCCACCATGCACCAGTGGTTCGGCGAATGATCAGCGACGTACACGAGTAATCGCCATGCTTCGCCAAGGCATCGGGACATCGAGAACAATTTCAATGCATGTATTAAAATTTTCTCCCGATGTTTCGACGCCAAATACCATCGGCGATATATCGCGGAACAGCGCCGAGCAGTCGGCGAACATTCGGCGATGTACACCAAGGCCAAAAATGTCCCAGACACATCGGCGACACATCGGCGATGCTCGTGTAAACATCGGCGATGTATACTCGATGTGATGCTATCGCCGATGATTTGGTGATGCATCGCCGATCCATCACCGATGTTCCCGAGCTGCTCGGCGAAGCATAGGCGGTGCTACGGCGATGCTTCGCTGAGCGTTATACATCTTCCTTCTGATTGGTCACCGATGATCACATGAGCACTATTAAAACCCATTGAGAGTGAAAGCGTGGTATGTTGTGTGTGATTGCAATCAGGTATTAACAATATCATTTCTAAAACCTAAAAATAAATTGTGTCATGACCTCATCCCAAAGTCAAAATAAGAATATATTATCGAATAAGCAAAATCAGTTTTATTTCTCTGCAATGATCTCTGAGCTGCTTAAGTCCGATGACCTTGAGTAATGATCAAAGGTGAATTTGTAATGTTGTGGGGAGTCTCCGTGACCGAGAGATAGCGTGCTCGGCCTCAGACCGCCAGGGATCGAATTTCGAATCCTTTGTCTGGAGGGCAGTGTCATCTCATTTATCTCACCATCCTCCTCAGGAGGTTCTTCTGGCCCGGTTTAGCCTACATGTGCACAAAGGTGGCCTAAAACCCTATTCATTCCATTTCTAAAGTGAATCTGATATAATTATTAAAATTATTTTTATTTATTCTTATTTCGTGGAATAAATTTTATGCGTAAGGACAATGAGTCATTATTAATAACAGGATTGCCACAGTGTTGTTTGTGTGAAGTCCGTGTATATGTTGTCATAGTGCTATATGTTATTAAAAAAATACGCATATAATATTTTTTGTGCAATTACTAAGTGTATGGTACTGGTCTGTCGTCTCCTGGGAGTAGCTCTGAGGAGGGAGGGGGTGTGTAGCATTAGGATTTTAAGTTTTGCCTCATTGGCCACCAATAACGGTAATTAAATGTTGTTCTCCGCACATTAAGCTGGAAAAACAAACATATTAACGCCGCCAACTGACACGCCTCCCAGAAGAGAGAGATGTTGTTTTAATGTTGGCACACCCTCATCAATATTAGCCCAGTCAAGAGAACTAATACAAATCATCATGGTATATTTTTATGTATTTGACCTTATAAATAATTGACAAAATATCAATATTTATAATCAAATATTTTTTCTGAGATTGCTGGTATAGGTGAAGTTGATGTGAATAATCTAGCAAAAATAGAACAGTTTAATATAAAGGTAATAGACTATTACATATTACTTGACCATCTATATATCTATTCTATATATTACTTTATATAAGCCTACTATTACCCCATCCCTGCTCTCAACAAGGCTCCATATACCATCGCCATGACGTCGTCAAGACATCGCCACGATATCGTCAAGACATCACCATTACACGGCGACGCATCGCCGAAGGATCACCGACCGTCTCCGATTCTAAAAGTACATCGTTAACTGTTAGACGATGTAGCGCCGATTAATCCCCGAATATTCCCCGATGCATCGCCGAATAATCGGCGATGCATCGGTGATGCTTCCCCGAAGGTTCGTCAAGACATCGCGTTTGAGTTTTCTCGTGGGACCACACGTGCGACATCGGCACCCATCGCCACCAGAACACGTAATTTTTATCGCCACTGCATCGCCAGACATTTTGGCCTTCGTGGGACCGTAGCATTAGACAACTGTTAGAGCACAAGCCATGTATTGAATCCACCACCCTCGTCTGGTGGGATTTAAATTAAATTTGCTAGGAACAATACCGTAAGGCCGCCATTGTAGCGATGGACTAATGTATCAGGATATTTGCAAGCCTGAGGCCAGTTAAATGAATATTGTCAGCAGATTGAATATAACTTTACGTCGCTTTATGCACAATCATGGCAATATCGCGACAGAAGGAGGCCCGAAGTCGGGACTATACTCTAATCTTATCGAATGACTTCATGGGTTCTTTATAGTGCACAGTGCCTTATACGTCATTGCACACTCCGGTCCTTTGAACAGTTTGGAGCAATGTATTTGTACAGCCTCGATGACAAATCCGACCGGGCCAGGATTCGAACCCAGTATACCTTTGAGTTTCAAGCCACGACTGGAACGAATGAGCCATCGGGGCCGGCGAATATTATATTGTCAGCAGGGTGCAGACTCCTAGAGAATGTGTTTTAATAAAAAATATAATTGATCGGGACAAGACTCTATATATACAACTTTGCCGGGACCCTGAAAGACCCTGCAGAAACCCTGCCGTTGCCCAGCTCCGATATCCCTTATACTTTACGATCCCCGGTCGGGTCCCGTGAGTGATACCAACGAGATACCAACGGGCCCCTGTAGCGTTTTCAGAGAAATTAAGACAAGACTTGTGTCTTGCGAGAGCCGACCAGGACGCCGGCCTAAGCATGACCTAAGCAGTGGCGTGCCCAGGATTTGCATTAGGAGGGTCCAAAATGAAATAATTATGAAAAGTAATGATACCGGTGGAGCTATTTTTCAATTGGCATCGAATTTTGGACAATAAAAGTATTAGAAAATTACACGACATGACTGTGCTGCCTAATTCTCTTTGCAGCAGACCCGGTCACAATGCCCGCTATTTTATGAGCACATCAAGCTGTATTAAAACGACAATCGCGCAGCCTATATAAAAAAATACATCAAACTGAGACTTATATTATATATTATATTATTTTTATATTACACCTACTATACAATATTGTAGGGAGCTTCCATGACCGAAAGGTAGCTTGCTCGGCCTCAGACAGCCAAGGCTCGAATTTCTAATCCTGTGTCTGGAGGGCAGTGTCATCTCATTCATCTCACCATTCTCAGGAGGTTTTCCTGTCCCAGTTTAGCCTATATGTGCACAAATGTGCACGTGCCCTGAGAACCCATTCATTTCATTTAATTTCATTTGTTAAAACGACAATCGCACATAAACACAAACCCTTAATATTGTTGAATAATATTTTATACTAAATCTAAAACTTGTTTGTTTGTAAGCATTTTGGTTTCGTAATTCGTCCATTTTAGTTCACCTCAAGCATAGCGAAATAATTTCAATATTTAAACGACTAGGCCTGATTAGCGATGGTAGGCGGAACCATGATACAATTACGCTATGACGACAACGATAACGGTGATGACGTCACGTCATACAAGAAGCTATACTTGGCGGTAATAGTGATGTATTACTACTGCATGTAATCAAGCGTGGAACTTGCTTATAACAGATACGAATTTTAAAAAATGACTTGAAAAAATTTAGACACATTGTCGATTGTCGGAGTTTTCGTATGAGTGGTATTTTATTGTGATATTTGAATTTATCTGTAAACATGGTAAAAGTTGAGAGCTGGGAAAGAGGTGTATTAAATGATATGAGCAATCACTTCATACTGATACGTCAGATAGCTGTAATTTTGAATTTATATTAATCATGAATATATTTTTAATTTGTTCACACGTGTGACATTTTATACGCTCACCATTTTTTATACAAGTGCCGTGACATATAGGTATGATATTTAATATTTTATCAAGGGTAGGCCTACATGCTTAATACCTAAATGCATCGTACAAAACTATCAAATCAAACACGAGACATCCATCCAATGCTGTTTCATTGTTGGTCTACCGTCTTCGACGCTGACCCAACATTGAAACAGAATTGGGTGAATGCCTTGTGCTTGCTTTGAAGTCTCACGTATAAAATAGGCATTTAAAATAGGCCTATTCATGATAATGATGCTGAAGACAGTAGATCACTCTGTTATTTGGATAAAAGTGACAAATTGTAATGGCCAAGGAGCTTGAGATTTCTACGATTAAAACATGCATATATTTTGATGGCCAATTAGTTGCGCTGACTTATAATTATTCTGATCTCTGATTCTGATTCTTGTGTTTTGATCTCATTTATTCATTCATTCATTCATTTATTCATTCATTCATTCATTCATTCATTCATTCATTCATTCATTCATTCATTCATTCATTCATTCATTCATTCATTCATTCATTCATTCATTCATTCATTCATTCATTCATTCATTTATTCATTCATTCATTCATTTATTCATTCATTCATTCATTCATTCATTCATTCATTTATTTATTCATTCATTCATTCATTCATTCATTTATTCATTCATTCATTTATTCACTCATTCATTCATTCATTTATTCATTCATTCATTCATTCATTCATTCATTCATTCATTCATATACCCTTTAATCGACATCGTTTAAGTTCAAATCCTGTATTTTTTAGGATAATGTCATTCATTTCTTCGTTCGTGTCTTTATTCATTTATTAATACATTCACTTATTCATTCATGTATTTATTCATGTTTTCATTCCTGTAGATTTTGTATCACCAACATTTTGGGGATACAGAATATAAAATTACCATAGGTTGTGATCATTCTGAAGAATTATTATAGTTTATCTGGTAGTCCATACACAGGAGAATAGCTACATATTTCATTGTCATACTGCCTGACTGGACATAAATTAATATTATTCACTAATTCTGATCCCCACAACATAATTGCTTATGAAGAACTACCATCTTTAGTCTCTAGGCGGTATTTAGTGTCCATGGGCTTCAGCAACATCAATATCAATTTCTATAGGAGCGAGGTTTAAGTTCAAGGTTTGTGAAGCTCTGGGCATGTGGTGAGAGGTCCATAGCCCGAGTGTATAGACTATCTTTCTGCTGTAAACTTCTCCAGCAGAAACGCCGCATCAGCAATTATAAGATTCTTGTTGCTGTTTGTATCTTGGTCTGACTGTTACGTTTTTTGATATTCACTCGTGCTAGCTGTCACATCATCGAGGCTACCATATACAGCCATACGAATACGGAGACCTGTAGGGCTGTTTCTTCTACTTCATAGATTTTAGTACCAAGGTCATGCGCAGCTCATCATAAGGTATAGGGATACCAGCTGGATGTCGGGGACAGCAAAATCAATACATGACCATTAATCAGTTAATAGAGATGCGCTATGAGGTTTTGCTACTACTTCTAATTAATAGTGGTGGGTCGCATGATCCCTTTTAAATTCTGCAGGGATCCAGGCGTGACAGAACAGGCCTACAGCCCAGTAAAGACAAAACATCTGCATAACATTTATACAATGTTGGGCCAACGTCAAAGACGTTGGGCCGAAGTTGTATAAATATTATACGATTTTTTTGTGTTTGCTGGGAATAGAATGAGTTCCGTCAACTGTTGTCACCACGCGTATCGACATGGGTCAGAAGACAGAAGGCGTTGAACCAATGTTGTTGTAATGTGGGGCCAGAGTCGCAGATGGTGGGCCGTTATTGCATCGGTAAACGCGTTTTCTGCTATAGGTCGGGGAAATCCAACGGCATGGGGCATTTATTGGCCATAACTAAAATAATGAGTACAATAAATACATTGTCAATACATATGCGATGTTTCGTGCTTAAAAATCGATGTCTTCAATAACCTAAGCTCAGAGGCGCAACAAAACCAGACGCAAATCAATAACTGTCACAATGACGAAGGTAACTTCCATCCCGAAGTTTTAAAATGATCGCGGCGACGTCATGGTTACTCTGGTTCCCAGAGCCACACTACGCGGCGTGGCTGAGCTTCATGTAGCCTCTGGTATGCCCCAGTGGCGAATGTCTGTGACTTGTTGCTATTTTTAGACGAAAATAGGGTAATCCCCGAATTCAGACATTTTTGAAAGGTCCCCGGATGAAGAGTTGTTCACAGTATAGTATTTCCCATCTGACGCATTTCCTATGACTTGACCCAGAAAATTATTCACTGGCCTCAATAGCACAGGCATGATGGTCACGTGACTAAGAACCTTGGCCAATACCCGGCCATAAATGAAATTGGCCGGGCTCGCCAGGCAACGTCATGGTCAGCTTTAATTCATGCGCTGGTGTGTGTACGGTAGCATTCCTTGTCATATACTGTTCGCCTGCCATCCCTGGCCTACCGGCTGCAAAATTTGTATCGCGAAATTTGCGTCACAAACACATCCATGTTGGTTACGGGAACACAGTGTCATATTCGCACGTCGTGGGTAATTGTCGGACGTGTCCGGCGGCCGCTGGGTGGTTGTCGGACGTGTCCGGCGGCCGCTGGGTGGTTGTCGGAGGTGTCTGGCAATCGCTGGGTGGTTGTCGGACGTGTCCGGCGGCCGCTGGGTGGTTGTCGGACGTGTCCGGCGGCCGCTGGGTGGTTGTTGGAGGTGTCTGGCAGTCGCTGGGTGGTAGTCGAACGTGTCCGGCGGCCGCTGGGTGGTTGTCGGAGGTGTCTGGCAGTCGCTGGGTGGTTGTCGAACGTGTCCGGCGGCCGCTGGGTGGTTGTCGGAGGTGTCTGGCAGTCGCTGGGTGGTTGTCGGACGTGTCCGGCGGCCGCTGGGTGATTGTCGGAGGTGTCCGGCAGTCCCTGGGTGGTTTTCGGAGTTGTCCGGAGGTCGCTGGGTAGTTGTCGGAGGAGTCCGGCGGTCGCTGGGTGGTTGTCGGAGGTGTCCGGCGGCCGCTGGGTGGTTGTCGGAGGTGTCCGGCGGTCACTGGGTGGTTGTCGGAGGTGTCCGGCGGCCGCTGGGTGGTTGTCGGAGGTGTCCGGCGATCGCTGGGTGGTTGTCGGAGGTGTCTTGAAGTCGCCGGGTAGTTGTCGGAGGTGTCCGGCGGTCGTTGGGTGGTTGTCAGAGGTGTCTGGCGGTCGCTGGGTGGTTGTCGGAGGTGTCCGGCGGTCGCTGGGTGGTTGTCGGACGTGTCCGGCGGTCGCTCGGTAGTTGTCTGAGGCGTTATGGCGTGTTATTAGTTGTCAACCCAATCTTTTAACACGTTTTTTGTATAATTTTTTTCTCATAATTTTTCTTGAACTTTTTTTTTTCCAGAGCGTGCTCGACATATAGTTGAGTTCCCCCCCCCCCACTCTGTATAGTTCTGCTTTGCGAAAATTGTTGGCATGATTGTAGGCCCATACGAACAAAGAGCGGTCACAACTTTTTTTATTAAAAGTAGTTTTAAAACTGAGAACATTTTTTTTAAATCATACAAAAACTCAAAAAGTAACACAAAGAAAAGAATACCAACTATATGAGCAGTCATTTACTGAAAGAATATCATTTATAATTTAACTGTGGGAAAATATACTAAAAGCCAAAGTATGGTATCAAACAATATATTATTATGATTGACTAATATTATGTTTTAAAATATATAAAAACCAAACATTGATATGTGTGGACATCCCTGATAATGCTCTAGGAGTTCCCACACATAAATAAAATTATCGGGTAAGGTCGGTGAGACTAAGAAGTGACTGCACTGGTGACTGGCGCGGCGTTCTACTAGGAGAGTTATCCGGTGGTGGGGTGGGGGACTCTTATATTTGCTAGACTATCTTTTTCTAGTTATCGTTTGATTTTACTTTGTTTATAAAGCGATACCTAACTGTGATCCTCTAACGTCCAATGAAATGATTCGGGCTTTAGGCCACCTTTGTGCACATATAGGCTAACCTGGGCCAGGAGAACCTCCTGAGGATGGTGAGATGATTGAGATGACACTGTCCTCCAGACACAGGACAATACTGACTTTCACACGTGGATGGGGAAGAAACAGTTTTTGTTTCTTTCAAACCGTCGAGACCGGGAACCGAACCCCAAACTCTGGCGTGAAAGGCAGCGGTGCTAACCACTACCCTAGAGCCCCCGCCCTCTAACGTCCAGCGCTGATCAAGTTTGATGGAGCGGACGCAATGTTTTCTTGCCATATTTCCAGGCAAATAGTATTACTTATACGTCGGTCTGTCACCCAACTCAAGGGAGGACAACAAACCCACACACTCCTCTGATTCACCCAGTACATGTCTACATTGTGGGTGTCACGTGTCACGTGTCAGTATGCTTTTAAGCGAATAAGATTTTCTTACAACAAACTATAAAAATAAACATGTGCATACATGTGCAAATCTCAAATAAAAGTAATCCGTTTAAAGATCAGAGGGTCAAAAAAGTAAGAATTCACTTATAATACTCTCATTTTAATGTCATCGTTCTCAGAAAAACAATTGACACAGCTAGACTCCTGGCATTTACTTGTTAAACTAGTAATGTGCTAATTATGTCATGCTTTATAAATCGGACAACTTCAAAGGTTACAAAGTGCAATGAGTATTAAACATGGTAGATCGAGATATATTACCTGTGTATAAATATTTTTTTTAATAAGTTTCCGTATGTCGCAGTAATAGTCACACAATTTAAATATATATACATTGTATTTATTTATTAAATACACAAATAAATCATTAAGGATACGTATGTACGTGTAAAACCTCTGCAGATGAATGAAAGACTGACTAACTATGTGCAAATGATTGTGATCGTGATTCCTCAGTATTCGATGAACCTTCATTCTTCAAATGTTCATGAGAAGAGTTGTAACCATAAGGTTGTAGTTTTGATGTGTGATGTATCTGGCCAAGTGTCAAAGTTACATACACAGATGTAGTGATGATGTGTGATGTTTATGGCCAAGTGTCACAGCTATATCCGCTGATGTCGTGATGATGTGTGATGTATCTGGCCAAGTGTCAAAGTTACATACACAGATGTAGTGATGATGTGTGATGTTTATGGCCAAGTGTCACAGTTACATACACAGATGTAGTGATGTGTGATGTTTATGGCCAAGTGTCACAGTTACATACGCAGATGTAGTGATGTGTGATGTTTATGGCCAAGTGTCACAGTTACATAAACAGATGTAGTGATGTGCGATGTTTATGGCCAAGTGTCACAGTTACATACGCAGATGTAGTGATGTGTGATGTTTATGGCCAAGTGTCACAGTTACATACGCAGATGTAATGATGTGTGATGTTTATGGCCAAGTGTCACAGTTACATACGCAGATGTAATGATGTGTGATGTATCTGACCAAGTGTCACTTTTTGGAGTGGTACGTACAATACGTTTTTCCACAAGGGTGCGATATGTTTTTAAAGGCATCCAAGTTTCGTGTTGCTACAGCAATCCACAACCTTAATCCCTCGATAATTACTTACACATTAGTTCGAAAAATGGGATCTTATTTTTAGTATTACAGAATAGAACATTTGACAGGTTTGGGGATGCTGCTTCAAGTGAAATTGGGATGAAGAATAAAACTCAATATGATTTAAGACATAAAATAAAATAGCAGTGTAATGAGTCACCCTATACCGCATTTGAATATTGGAAAGCTATCATTTTTTTTTTCTTTCCCAGTATGCTGTCCTGAGTAGCGTATAATAGCTCGCCAGTCCAGACCCACGCCTAATACTTTATTCTGTTATACGTGATTAAATCACGCCTGGATTGCTTGGAATAAAGTATACTGTATTAGGAAGTGCCGCTTTGTTAATATTTTTCTGAATGTAAACATGGTAATTTACACACAGTCACCATGTCATTAAAATTAATTGCTGTAACATGCCTGCCTGATGACACATGGACACGGGTGATTTAACATGATCACCATGCATACAAACAAACAAAATTTTAAAGGTCAAGTGAGAAGACATTAGTGTTGCACTGAATCATGGTTGGACTCACTGTGATATTTTTCCCGGAAAATAACAGATAAACGTTAATTAAACCCCTGCTGCATAAATGGACACATCCATAATTAATAAAACAACACCGTTGTCGTGACACCGCTGAGAGGTCAACCATCCAGTTTATGATACTTCAGAAGGCACCAGAACACAAGGATCACAGATTTTGACCTTGGTCAGGTAAACTAAACCAAGGTAATCATGAATGATTCGGTCACACAGTAATTAGTCACGACTAACTTTACACCAGTTTTTATCTAACTACAGAATTGTAGACAATTAGCTATGTGGTAAAATCATAATGATTGCTCTGGGTTTCTTTCCACCTCCACGATAATACGATACCTCGAACCAATGTTGCCAATTACTGACGTCGGTTTGGCTATGATACAGCAGTGGGTGAAGGCTTATTTGGAAGCTAGGTTTTCCAATGCTATCACATCAGACAAATGAAAGTTTAAATGTAATACCTTTTTCAACGCCGTCAGTTAGTTTGGTTAACGCTTTAACCGTCAAATTATATTATTTGGAATTTTCACCCACTTGAAGCTAGTAATTTATGTACTGATAAACATTGAGAAAAAGCCAAATATCACCGGGACCGGCTGTCTAAGAATTAAACTGGTATCTGATTGACACGCGAAGTGTGAATATTATATTGGCTTGAATAATTTGGTGTGATTATAACAACACTAGCCTACACCATGGCTATGTAGTATTGCACACCTGAAGCATTTGAACCGACTGACGCACCACACATACGTAGATAGACGAGCCTGCCCACACATCAATTGAAATCTGCATCACCAGATTCTCTGTCTTATAGTCCAGTGGATTTTGACTAAAGCGTGTTTCGCGGTATGAACGATGTTTTATGATTGATTCTGATACTATGGGGTGTCCCGAGCAGAAATCAGCCGGGTGCCACTTTGGCACCCTTGGGCGGAATTTTTTAAGGGCAAAAACAAAATGGCCGCCAGATATTTCAAGGTCAAATATGTTTTTTTCAACAAATGAAGCCAGGAACAAGTGTAATACCTCATTTTCATGTGATTTTGACTGGGCAATGCATTTCTTGTATTATTTTTATGATATAAGGTCATCTTCAAGGTCAAAACGTCAATTTCAAGGTCAAATAAGCATAAATACCTTTTTTAACAAATAAAGCTGGGAACAAGTGTAACACCTCTTTTTCGTTGGATTTTGTCTGAACAATCCATTTATGGTATTATTTTGGTGATCCAAGGTCATCTTTAAGGCCGAAAGGGCATTGTCAAGGTCAAAAACAAAATGGCCTCCAGATATCTCAAGGTCAACTATGATTGTTCAACAAATGGAGCCAGGAACAAGTGTAATACCTCATTGTCGTGTGATTTTGACCGGGCAATCTATTTCTTGTATTATTTTCATGATTCAAGTTCATTTTCAAGGTCAAAAAGTCAATTTCAAGGTCAAATAAGCAAACTTATCATTTTTAACTAATCAAGGTAGGAACATGTGTAATACCGCTTTTTCATGTAATTTTGTCTGAAAAATCCATTTGGTATTATTTTGTTGATTCAAGGTCATTTTCAAGGTCGAAAGGTCATTTCAAAGGTCAAAATGTAAAAATATGATCTTTTTGAAACAAAATAGGAAGAAGTGTAAGATCAAAATGTCAATTTCACGGTCAAGTAAAGGAGAATATGATTTTCAACAAATACAGCTAGAACATGTGTAAAAAACTTTTTCTCGTGGGATTTTGAGCGAAAAATGTATTTTCCCTATTACTTTGGTGATTTAAAGTCATCCTCAAGCTCAAATATATGTTTCAGCGTATAAGCTAGAAATTGGAGCACATATACTAGCTTGTGTTGGGTTTTATTTAGACTGGATAATCTAATTGTGTTGGATTTAAATGATCAAACATGCTCAAGGTGAATGGCAATTAACAGAGATGTGTTAAAGAGTGATGGAAACGTTCTAACGGTCGATGAGGAGGTATTAAAGGGCAATGAGAAGACGATAAAGGACAATGAAAAGGCATTAAAGGGCAATGAGGAGGCATATTAAAGAAAAATGACGAGGCGTTAATGGGCCACAAGGGTGTCACAGAGCAACCGAGGGCCTTATAAGATGAGAGAGAGGCATTATGGGGCTATGGAGAGGCGCTAAAGGGAGACAATAATGCGTCTTCGTAGCTTTTAGTTTAATGCCTCTTCTTTGCAATTGAAGGCCTTTCTTTTGCCCTTTAACACCTCTTCTTCGCCCTGAACGTCCTTTTAGCTTAACGCCTTTTTATTGCAATTGAAGGCCTTTCTGTCGCCCTTTAATGCCTCTTCTTCACACTGAACGCTTCTCCATTGCTCTTTAATTTAACTCACCGTCACATTTTAACGCTTTACCATCAATCTTTAACGCCTCCCCATGGTCTTTCGAGGCCTCCCCATCGCCATTTATCGTCTCATATTGCCCTTCAATGCTTTTGGGTCTACCTTTATATTTTTTCTTCGTCCTTTAACGCCTTTCCGTCACCCTTTAACGCTTCTTCTGTGAAATTTAACGCCTCTTTATCGCCCTTTACTGGCTTCCCATCGCCATTTAATGCCTTTCCATCACCATTTACCGCCTTTTCATCGCCCTTTAACCCTTTATCATCAACATTTAACGCATCTGCAGCACCTTTTTAACGCCTTTCCATCAACCTTTTAGTGCATCTCCTTCAACCTTTAACACTTTTTCTTGGTCCTTTAACGCCTTTTCGTCACTCTTTCACGTCTCTACATAATTTAATTTTTCTTAGTTGCCCTTTAGCGATTTCCCGTCATCTTTAACGCCTTCTTATCGCCCTAAAACACATATCCATCACCCTTTAGCACCAACGCATCACCTGTCATTTAATGCTTCCTCGTCAACCTCCAACGCCGTTCAATATCCCTTTCATGCCACTCACCAACACATCCAGTCACCCTTAGCGCCTCTTCGCTGTTCTTCAACGCCTCCTCATTGTCCATTAACGCCTTCCCATCGCCATTTAACGCATCTGCAGCGCCTGTTAGCTCCTCCCCATCACCCTTTAAAGCATCTCCATCAACCTTTATTACTTTTCCATTGCCCTTTGACGTCTCAGTCACCATTTAACGCTTCTCTGTCGCCCTTTAGCAATGCTCCGTTGTTTTTAACACTTTCTACTCACCCTCACACGGTTATCCAGCACACTTCAACTCCTCCCCATTGCCCTTAAGCGCTTTTCCATAGTCGTTTAACGTTTCATGGTCGCCCTTTAACGACTCCTCCTCACCATTTACCACCTTCCCATCGCCATTTAACACTTTCTCATCACCATTTAATGCCTCACCATCGCTGTTTAACACATTCGCATCGCCATTTAACGCATCGGTAGCGCCTATTAGCGCCTCTCCATCTTTAATGCATCTACATCACTTTTAACACCTTTTCGGCCTTTAACGCCTTTCCATCACTCTTTGACGTCTCTCCGTCACCATTTAACGCTTCTCCATTGCCCTTCAACGATTCTCTGTCATTTTCAATGCTTTCTCATTGCACTTAAGACACCTATCCATCAACCATTAGCACCGCCCCATCACCTGTTAACGTACTTCCTTGTCACCGTTCCATAGCCCTTTAATGCCACCCCACCACCTTTTAATGCATCTTGTCACTCTTTAACGCCCCATTTTTGCCCCTAACGCCTCTTCGTTGCCATTCACCGCCTCCTCATTGCCCTTCAACACCTCCTCATTGCCCTTTAATGACTACTCATTTTCTTTTAACCCTTCTTACTCGCTCTTTAGCGCCTCTGGGGCGCTTTTTAGCAGCTCGTCGACATCCTTTATTGCCTCCCCATTGTCTTTTACCGCCTCTCTGTCACCTTTTACCGCCTCTCCATTGATCTTTTATGCTTTTTCGTCGCTATTTGATGCCTTTCCGTGACCCTTTGATGCCTTCTAGTAGGCTGATCATTTCACTCTAATGATGTTTATTTATTAAAACCCAACTAGAAATAGAATCCAGTTGAAGATACACCAAGACAATTTATTATGTGTGCTCCAATATGTAGAATACTGCGTTAAAATAATATTTGACCTTGATATTTACATTTGACCTGGAGGATCACATCAAATAACCAAAATCATACCAGAAAGATGTCCTAGCTTTATTTGTTGAAAATCATATTTCGCTTACCTGACCTTGAAATTGACACACTGACCATGAAAATGACCTTTAGTCATAAAAATGGTAGCAGAAATGGATTATTTTTCAAAATTACACTAAAAAGACGTACAACACTTTTTGCTATTTATGTTTGTTAATTTAATTTTGATGACGTTGAATTGAAATTGACCTTGAAGATAACCTTTAATCACTCAAATAATAATATAATTGGATTTGTCAGTCAAAATCCCATAAGAAGAGGTATCACACACATTCCTAGCTTTATTTGTTAAAAATGATATTTTCTCTTACTTCACCTTGAAATTGACCCCTTCGACCTTGAAGATGACCTTGAATAATCAAAATAATATCAGATATGGAATGCCCAGTCAAACTTGCATGACAAAAGGTATTACACATGTTCCTAGCTTTATTTATTAAAAACGGTAATTTTGCTTAATTGACCTCGTTATTTGACCCTTTGACCTTGAAGATGACCTTGAATCATGCAAATAAGAAATAAATTTCCCAGTCAAAATCACATAAAAATGAGGTATCACATTTGTTCCTAGCTTCATTTGTTGAAAAATCATATTTGACCTTGAAAGATTTGGCAACCATTTTGTTTTTGACCTTGGAAAGGACTTTCGACCTTGAAGCTAACCTTGGATCAACAAAATAATACCATACATTCATTTTCAGATAAAATCCATTGTAAAAGAGGTATTACACATGTTCCTATCTTTATCTGTTAAAAATAGTATTTTTGCTTCTTTGACTTTGAAATTGTCTTTTTGACCTTGAAGATGACCTTGAGTCATCAAAATAATACAAGAAATGGATTGCCCAGTCAAAATCACATGAAAATGAGGTATTACACTTGTTCCTGGCTTCATTTGTTGAAAAATCATATTTGACCTTGAAATATTTGGCGGCCATTTTGTTTTTGCCCTTAAAAAATTCCGCCCAAGGGTGCCAAAGTGGCACCCGGCAGATTCCTGCTCAGGACATCCCTTAGAACCAGAATCAATCATAAAACATCGTCCATACCGCGAAACACGCTCGAGTAAAAAAATGCCATTTGACAACTGGACTATTACAATAAGATAATTAAAATGAAATGAATGTGGTTTTATGCCACCTTTCTATACATATAGGCTAAACTGAGCCAGGAGAACCCCCTGGGGATGGTGAGATGAATGCGATGACCGTCCCAGACACAGGACAAGCAGTCAACTTTAACCACTGCACCAGCCCCCCCCCCCCCCCCATCTTACGACCAGACAGCAGAATAAGACATTATGTTTAACCTTTGTTTACAACAACGATCAATGTAGCTTTGCGGAAAGACCGACTCGTTATATAAATTAAAGATCACACTATCATTTGAAAATATTCCAGCTCTGTGAAATATATATATGGCCTTTACGTGAATAAGCCGAGCGGCCGTATAATCTTCGGGGAATAAGCCCCGTCGTGAACGTCAGTCAATGATCAGCATTCTAATATACACAATTAAATAAAGAAACATCTTTCATCATTCTAATAAATATAGAACAATTAAATAGAATCATTTGTCAAAACCTTCTCATCACCACCTTGCCTGCATGCGAGTACATGTACATGAAGTACACATGGAAACGCAATGACAGTAAGCCTATGGTGCATACATAGGACCCAGACTCTGCATATGACCGATGCGAACAGTATACATACCAGTTATTGCCATTCAAGATGTTTAGCTACATGTGTGCACAGAAACATACTTCCTGTATCGGTGATGAAAATCGTTGATAAAAAACAACAACATAAATTCAATCTGTCCACTGCGATTCAAAAGTGTACATGTCGTAGAAAACATAGAATAAGAAAAATTGCTAACAATGAGAAGTAACAACGAAGTAAATGGATTATTGTGTGGGAGACCTAGTATCTTGAGAGATAAAAAGACAATGCTAACCATGAATAGCTTTTGTTGATCAACTTACATTATGTTACAAGCTTTACAGAAATTGTACAAAGGCATGTATGTTTAGTGAAGATGTGAAGATGTCAGCGGTGACGGCATCAAGGTTGTCTAACAACCTGACAGTTGTCTGACAGGCACCAGTGGTTTCAGGCTAATCCACCTGCGACGTCACCGCAAGAATAATAAACACGACAAGCGAGGTGACTGTAGCTAGGCCCCTTTTTGAATGCATCAAATCCATACGAGCATTTAATTATCTCTCATTCTCTGAGCAAACATACTAGTAGACAAATTCTTTAAGAAGTAGTTGTACATTCTCTATTATTTATTATTACTCGATCTATACGATACCACATCTAGACAATACGGAATGGGGGAATGTATGAGACTTATATTATAAGTACACCATACTTGTAAAGGTAAGATGCCATAAGAAGGGCAACAAGCTGTATATATGAATCCCAGTTGAACACCTTGTTTAGCGATATATTTGAACAGTTTGAGCATGCTGCTATATTTAGTAAAACTGGCTTGCAGCTCCAGCTATCTTCTCTGAACGTCTGCCACTCACTGTAGACTGAGTTATGGCAGTCGACGTATGTGCATGATTGGCTGATGATTAATTTTGAAGCAAGGATGTGTGTTGCAACCATATAAAATACACCGAATACTTGACTGGACTATCGTCTTTCCATAAGTATTATAAAATACAACGACTCTGAAAATAACAAAAACAACAAGGAACTCGATATTATATTTGTCTGGCAAATATAAAAGTCTCTATCTTCCACGGCGACCTTCTTGGATATGCCAATCAACTGATTTTTGAACGAAGATCGGATGACTTTTGGCGACTGTTGAGCATTTACGTCGTCGAAATGTTGAATGATAATAATAACTAGACAGTCAGTCAGCAACTGCAAACCTCCGCCCAAATTAACATGACTGTAATCCGGATCCCGGGTATCCCCAAAATGTAATGGATTTTCGCTACTCGAACCGAGACACACATCAGCTAAAAGTTTCATGTAAGCCCGTGACACGGATTGTAATCCGGATATTGGATCCGGATCGTAATCTGGATCATCCCTAGAATGTAAGCTATTGTTCCTTGGCCTGAAACACATATCAGGTAAATCCGAGGCACGGATAGACACACGGATAGACAGACAAATACACTAACACGAACAAAAACATAACATTTCTGGTGGGAAAAGACAGTAGACAGCATTAAAACAATTCATCTCCACCATATCTTAGATCTGTTTCATTAGCTGTAATATATATAATAGTATCGAAAAGTTAATATATATAATTATCTATTACGTCAGACTTTACTTCATCTGCTCATACAATTTGATTACTAGACCAGGGCATTATTGTACTTAACCTAGAATTGCGAGAGGGCAGCTCTATAAAGTCTCCAGTAAAACGAATACATCTTAAGCTCAACTCGTTGGTGAGGGGGGGGGGATTTTTTGGTGTCAGTGGATATGTTCAGTGTGATAAAAGTGATTACTTCTGTACATATACTTGACCGATTTGTATGACTTTTGTGTCATTTCGTACAGTTAAACCTATATAAATCATTTTTATGTCCTGGAAGGGTGCATTCATGGGACAATGTCAAGGTAAAACATTGAATTACCACTTTTTTGTGGCTTTGTATTTGTTTTGCTACAATGCAAAACTTTAGAGATACATGGTGATATCATAGTCACTCTCTAGATGGCTGTGGAATTGGAAAAACATTCCGATATCATCAAATTTGCATAAATAAGAAATGGCCGCCACTGAAAATGAGCCCGAAGCCATATGACTGTTGATTTTTTCCTCTAATTGGACAATCAAGAGACTAGTCCACCAAGTAGTTTTAGACATTGTTGGCACAATGTAAAGCTGTGTCGGGTACACCAAAAGATATTCAAAGTTACTATTTATTGTTACAATTATTTAGTTCAGGTCTAATAATAACTTAACAACATAAATAATATTTACCACCAGGCAAGATGTTATTTTTTTAACATCCACAACTAAACCGAGTGTTGGGCTACTAGTACTCTAAGGGAAAAAATAAAATTAGTTTTAGCTATTGGAAAACAATGTCTTTATATTATCTTATTTGCGTAAATTCGAAATGGCCGCTCATGAATATCATGTGGTGGCTCATTTGGTTTGGTTATGTAGTGCTACATTCCGAGATGCTGAGAATTATGGTTTAGCATATAACCCTTCAATATATTTATATGTTTAAAGAAGTGTGTATATAATGCTGCCTATAGATATGGTACGATGTATTCTAAAGTGCCCTGTATGTATTTTAAAAAATGTAGGGCATAGTCATATTGCCACCAAAGGAAACAGAAAGTCCATTCATTCTATACACAGCTCATCAAGAGAAACCTTACAAATATTAAATAGTCTACAACCTACCAATGTTGTGGACACAAAAGTGCATTTGGTAGCCCATTATGCTTACCCTGATTTATTAAGAAGTTTAAAAAAATCGGCAACTTAAGTAATTCCATATTATACAAAAAAGTGATGATTAAAATAATAACAATATAAACACAATTAATGGAACACATTGCAGAACATCTTTCTGGACGTATCAAACGCATTTCCACACTACATTATTAAATTCTGATGGTCAAATTAAATGACTAAAGCTTCAAAACTAAAGCGCAAAACATTCAAAAATGATCAATTAACATGCCGTAACCGATATACAGTAAATCAAATATCCAGCTTCTACAAAGTTTCATGCATGCCCAATTACTACAACCCAGATATCCACTCATATTCCACGCCTCAATAGAGTAGTGTATATCAATATAGTAGGCTAATTATGAGTCGGTATAGACTCATACTACATACAAATGTTTTATATATAATCATAAGTGATCAGTTCTAAATTAGTCTTTATTTATGTTTATTTCAATGTTATTTAAGGGGTTCTTTAAGAGCTATAATTTTGTAGCCATTTAAACATCGAAACCAGTTTTACGACTATATTTTATATTATATTGATGTATAATATATCATGCATCAATAATATTGGCAATTACCTTTTAATTATTTGTCTTGTTTTGTCAGAACACTACACATTATTCTTCTTTTTCAAACTGTACCTAGCCAGGCTAGTGGACTGTTTGTATTACCTTAAAGGCTTATTATATATGGCTGAAAATCGTCGCCGAACGCCTTTTTTCACATGACATACTTTGTTTAAAGCTTTAACTTTCTGTTTGAACATCTCATATATGAGATGACGTTATATAGACGCCATGCAGTGCTTGTGGACATAAATTGATTTTTCTCTGACATTATCGTTTCGTAATGAGTCAATGTAGACTTTAATGCTGAATCTCTCAGCTTACTTGTTCTAGACATTTTAAGTACGGTAGACCTATACTGTTATCTGTTTTGCAGGATTTGTTGTACATGTATCATAACAAAAAATCATATAGGCCTAGAATCAGTGTACACGCACCTAACGGCGTTGATATGTTTGGCAGGTTTTGCATGCAATGAATATGGGTGATATTACGTACAGACCCAGTCTATCTTATAGGTGATCTATCACCCCTTATATACTATGAATAATTTTGTGACAAATAAATCAAAGTTGCCACATGATAGCCAATCACCCCCATATATGGGGTGATTGGCTATTATTTGAGAGGGTCACATGATAGCCAATCACCCCATATAAGGACATAATTATTCATACCATATAAGGGGTGATAGATCACCTTTAACATTAAGGCATATCAGTTTCATTCAACCGGTCGGAATTCAGAGATATTGATATTTAGTTTAGTTTATATGCCTTCATTTTATATTTAGAGGATATCCTGTCAAAAAAAACTCTCTAAAACATGTCAAAAGGGAAGCTTAAGATAGAAATGTTCGCATATTATGGTTAATTGAGCGGCGATATTTAGGTTTAGTAAGAATACGAAACTGCGCAATTCACCACCAGAAACGTTTGTTTTAATCTAAAAATCGTAACAATCTCAATATATATATATATATAAATAAGGATTTTGAAATGATCGTAATTAAGTAATTATTATGAATATGCATTACTTTGCATTACTTTTGGGCCATATTTGTGGCATCAAGCGAACTGTTGATGCAATGAAGTTTTCTTTAATATTTTGTAAAATTGTTCCAGCTGTCATATTTAATATAGAAACAATTAGGAAATACAATAAACATATTCACCCATGAGAGTTCGAAAATTTGCCCCGCGCTCTAGTATGAAACAGTTTTAAAACCTGAAAAGTAAGGCGAATATCGTGTAAATACGTATATGGCATAATCTTCGACACAAGCCTGCTAATGACCAACCATGCATGTAGGCCCTATGTCATGAGTGCCATAAAAACTGGTAAAGCCTATGAAGAGCGCCGCCGCGGCATTTTTGTACGCTTGAGCCGCAGTGTCATGTGAGATATCATCATCCTGATCAAACACTGTGTAGCTGAAAATACCCAATATATCATTGTAAATTTGCACTTAAAAAATTTGCAATTAATTTGCACAGCACTGTATATGCGACTTATCTGTGACAAAATCAATCGCAGCGGGCATGTTTTAGTAAATGAGGTTATGTTTCTATGTTTTCCAAGTCGTTAGGAATTATATTGATTTAAATCAAACCTATTGAAGGTTCAACATTTAATAAGACGATTATAATAAAATAAAGTAAATCATACTTATATTTACCCCCCCATTTTAAATGTTTGTCATCGCAAACAAATTAGAATAATAAACCACTCAGGATTTCATGTGTCATCATATGCATGGGAAGAACAGTAAAATCATGATAAGGGTGAATAATATGTCCTGATTTTTAATATCCAACTATCGTGTTTACACCGAACGAAAGACTAGAAACGTACTGCTGTAGTCAGCAGGTCAGGTCACGGTGACCATTCATTTCAATAGAGAAACCAATCCCAGTTAGTGCAGCTTTATCACATACAGAGTAACCCAATGGGCTGTCCTTAATTATTGTCGGATAGTTTGTTGAATTATTTTATTGCATGAACACCGCTTTAAAGTCAACTTTGCACTTACTTTAAGCCTTAAGTAAAAGTAAAACAAACCTTGGATAGTTTATGGTGTTATGTGGCTAATTTAAATCACCGATACAATTTAGCAATTTGTAAATAAACTACACTCCGGTCAGTCTAGCATGCTAGATGGTTAATACAACACGATCACAGCTAGGTGTTATATGTAAGGCGTATAGTTTTGCAAATCTATTTGCTACAACTGTGTGTTAGAAAGCAATTATTTTCGATTTGGATAATTAAAAATTTATAAAAGTCAAAGACCAGCGACCAGAATAACTCAACCCGTTAACTGCAACCGTACAAAGGATAAGTGCTAGAGTGTACGTTCCTGCTGTAAGAGTCATTCATAAAATGTAGGCCTACTTCGCATAAGTATGACGTCATTATTATGCAGCGCCAGGTTAATCACGTATTCTCATGATCACGATGTCCAATTTGATGACTTTTAAACCTTGCTTGCTAATCACAACAGTATACACTCTAAACAACATAGGTTCTTTAGAAGGAACCTTTCAGTACTATTACCATGCAACCTCAGGAGAACCCTTGCAGGGTTCTCCTGGGGTTGCATGGTAATAGTACTGAAAGGTTCTTTTGGAAAAACCTATATAGTTTAGTAGATAAGGTAACCTATTGTGCATTTTATGATTAAAGCATGAAATTTCTACCACTTGTAGAACATATCCGAAGGGTCATTTTAAGATGTGGAGGTAAACTCGATTTGACCTCTGATGACCTGTAGAGGTCATTGACCTCGAAAGGTCAAAATAGTCACTGGCAAAGCCAAAAAGTAGTAAAAATTGTTTATTACAATGTCTATGATTTGTTTCTGTGTCCCAAACTTGTGTCAACTACTCGACGGGACTGCTCTGAATCATAAACATAACACCAAGGTCATGTCAAGGTCACACCAAGGTCATTTAAAGGTCAAACTGGCGGAAAATAGTTAAAATGTCCACTTTTTTATCAATATCCACACTGTGGTTGTGGAGTCATTTATTACAAAGAACTGGTTTTGCCATATTCTTCGTCCTATGTATTTTTCACACACATTTGAGGACATTAGAGGCAGTATCAACCTTTGGGAAGGAGGATATCTTCCACTTATTACGATCCTTCATCAATATTCAGTTGAACGGTCAAATTACAATTATGCAGCATTGTTAAAGATTAGTTTGGGCTGCCATTGCTAAATATTGATAAATAATTGGGTTAATGAAGTTTGACATAGGGTGGTGTTGTGTTTTACTGGAATACCACCCGAAAGCAATTTGAAGGTCATGTCAAGGTCATTTCAAGGTCAAACTGGCAAAAACTGTTACCATGATCACATGTCTTCTTCAGAGTTGTTCCAATTTCTTTTTCAAACGTGTCTTCACTTAAAGGAGCCTGAGCTCCAGTCTGGTGGTTGCACATGTACACAATTGTCTAGAATCACACCTATCTACATCAACCTACCTTTATGCAGGTGAGCCATATCTGATAATTTGAAGACCCCTCTGTTTTATTATCGTATTTTCCCCTAATGTAATTGGTTTTAGGCCTATTGAATATACATTCACTAGCATCCATGTAGCAATCATGTCTCCTTCAAAGAGTTTGGTCAACAAAGCAGTGTCTTTTAATTCGGGACCACATCAACATCTATAGGCATAGATGCATAGTGTAAGCCACGTGAGCCATGGGTATGGCGTTAATGCCATCATCTTTATCTAGTCTTTCTAGTCTAATGTTCCAGGTAGCTGGACGTTGTTAGAATACCACATAAATTTAGAGAAAATGACGGCATTTTATACTGATTATAACTGTTCGATTAGAACATTGAATTATATATATATTCTTAGCGTGACCCTAATATCCTAATAGAAGTGGTGAGCCGGTTTTTATCCCACGTCCGTAGGGGAAGGGGGATTTTAGTCGCGCCGGGATCTATCAAGCGTGAGGCATCAGGCGGTACTTAATTTTTGTGGGTGCAATAAAAAGTAGCGGTCAATTTTTGGAATTTTAAATCACATTCTCAACAACTTGGGGAGGTGCAAGTGAGTTATTAAACATGCTACTAAAAAATCTTCCAGAGTTCAAAATCAATTTTTTTTGTAAGCACAAAAACTCAAAACCTTAATCAGAAATTATCCAAATTTCTCTGAAATTTAAAATGGCCGCCAAAAATCAACTTTATAATTTATTGTGGCTGCCAAAAAAAACTCAAACTTTGTAAGAAATTGGGCAAATTTTACAATCAAATTCTCCACGATATGGAGATCTGCAGGTTATTTTTTAAACATACAGGATACTGGAATTAATTTCCAGGCCACATAAATTTTTCAGAAAGCTCGGCAAAATATCGATGTCATGACTGCCAAATTTTCTCGTTAAATTAGGACCCTGTCACCATGCTATATATAAAACCGATTATTCCATCGTTCTGTATTCAATTCATACTGAATAGACTGCATTATTTTCTATTAGGACATGGCGCTTTTCCTCCGTTTGTCGGCAACAATTTTATCATTACTAGACTAAACCGTTCATAGCCATCAAATAGGATATATAATATTAACTACTTTGCACATATACTATTCCGTTATAACGGTCTAGTATTTCGTTATAACGATATATTATATTGTTATAACGGTTTACTAATCCGTTATAACGCTTTTATGTTCCGTTAAAATGGTCTAGTATTTCGTTATAACGGTCTAGTACTTTGTTATACTGACATACTAATCCATTATGACAGTCTACTATTCCGTTATAACGGTCTAGTAATTCGTGATAACGGTACATTATCTCGTTATAACGGTCTAATCATTCTTTAAAACGATCTACTAATCCGTTATAGCTGTCTACTATCCCGCTATAACGGTCTAGCATTTCGTTATAACGGTCTAGTATTTCGTTATAACGGTCTAATAATCCGTTATAACGGTCTAATATTCCGCTATAACGGTTCATTATTGCACTATAGCAGTCTATTATTCCGTTATAACTGGCTAGTATTTCGTTACAACGGAATACTATTCCGCTATAATGGTCTATTATTTCGCTATAACGGTCTGGAGTCTCGTTATAGCGGTCTACTAATCCGTTATAGCTGTCCACTAATCCTTTATAACGGTCTACTAATCCGCTATAACGGTATATTATCCTTTTATATCGGTCTAGTATTTCGTTATAACGGTCTACTATTTTGCTATAAACCGTTATAGCGAAATAGTAGACCGTTATAACGAAATACTAGACCGTTATCAAGGTCATAACTAAATACTAGACCGTTATAGCGACCTACAAGATCATAATCACGGGATAATAGACAGCTATAACGTCTAGACATTATAAAAATTTGGTAGACCGGTATAACTAAATACTAGACCGTTATAAGGGATTAGAAAATAAATCCACTTCCGCAGATAACCGTGTTTTGGCTGATATATATTTTTCTCTATGAATTGTCCATGTCTGTCCTGTTATCTGGGCGGATGCTGTTATCCTTGAGAATTTATAACGTTTTACTATTCCGCTATAGGCCTAACGGTCTATTAATCAGTTATAACGGATTAGTAGACGGTTATAACAAAATACTACACCGTTATAACGAATTTGTAGACTGCTATAACGGATTAGTAGACTGCTATACCGACATACGAGACCGTTATAACGAAATACAATACCGTTTTAACGGATTAGTAGACCGTTATAACAGATTAGTAGACTGTTATAACGGATTAGTAGGTATAACGGATTAGTAGGCCGTTATAACGGATTAGTAGGCCGTTGTAACGGGACAGTAGACAGTCATAACGGATTAGTAGACAGTTATAACGAAATACTAAACCGTTAGAACGAGATACTAGAACAGTATGGCGAAATAGTAGACCGTTATAACGGAAGACTTAACCGTCATCACGAAATACAACACCGCTATAACGAGATAGTAGACAGTTATGACGAAATACTAGACCGTTATAACGGATAGTAGACCGTTATAACGGAAGACTTGGCCGTTATAACGAAATAGTAGACCTCTATAACAGATTAGTAGACCGTTATAACGGACTAGTAGACCGCTATAACGAATGCGTACACCGTTATAATGGACTAGTAGACCGATATAACGTGATACTAGACCGTCATAACGAAATACTAGCCCGTTATAACGGGATAGTAGACCGTTATAACGAAATACTATACCGCTATAAAGGAATAGTAGACTGTTATAACGGAAGACTAGATCGTCATAACGAAATACTAGGCCGCTATAACGGGATAGTAGACCGTTATAACAAAATACTAGACCGTTATAACGGAATAGTATACCGCTATAACAAAATACTAGACCGTTATAACGGGATAGTAGATCGTTTTAACGGATTAGAAAGCCGTTATAACGGATTTGTAGGCCGTTATAGCGTGATCCAGGCTTTCAAAACAAAATAATATACCGTTACAACGGGATAGTAGACAGTTATAACGGATTAGTAGACCGTTATAACAAAATAGTAGACCGTTATAACGAGATACTAGACCGTTATATCGGAATAGTAGACCTCTTTAATGGATTAGTAAACCTTTATAACGGATTAGTATACAGTTATAACGAATTAGTAGACCGTTATAACGTGATACTAGACCGTCATAACGAGATAGTAGACCGTTGTAACGAAATATTATATCGTTATAACGGAATAGTACACCGTTATAACGAAAGACTAGACCGTTATAACGGAATAGTAGACAGTTATTATGAAATACTAGACCGTTATAACGGAATAGTAGACCGTTATAACGGAATAGTAGGCCGTTATAACGGATTAGTAGATGTCTCATGGTTATAAGGGATTGACAATAAATCTCATTGTCATAAGAAAAATCTTATTGTCATAAAAACATTTTGTTTTAGCTGATATTGTTCTTTTCCTTTGAATTACCCACGCCTGTATTGATATCTGGGCGTTTGTAGAACTGTCATTCTTGAAAATAATATTATGCTTTTGCTAATTCTTCTTATTGAAAATCCCTCTCTCAGAGCATTGCACGCCGTGATAATTACTTAATGGCACATCATTACGCATATCAGACAATCAACAGTAATAATATACTACATAAGGGAGGCACCTTCAATTACAAGGGAGGGGGGAGTATTTTTTAAATATATATTTCCAAACTAAATTTTTGTGAAATAAATGATTGGCTGATGTTGTAAATTTGAAATAAATAATTATTTCAGCTTATGAGCAACATCATTTAATAATCCTAAAAAAATCGAGCCGCATTTATCTGGCATCATTAAATGACCTTTAAATTTGTGAAGCCTCGCTTTGCTTGGATCGTTTGCCTCCAGATAAAGGCTAGGCACAGTTTGGGATCCAAATTTGTAGACAGAAAAATATACAAGGAAGTGAAGTAAATATATCTCCACACATAAAACTGAAATAAATATATTGCTCGAATGTGAAAAATATACCCCCCCCCCCCCCTCTCACACATAGGCGAATATGCTAGCGAATGTTATGAATGAAAATATTTGAAATTCGCTCAAAATTCGCAACAATCGCCGAGTATTTGTAAGCGTTGGTAACAAATTCGCGAAATAGATACATATTGGTTTAAATGTGTGGTATAGCCCTAGTCCGATACCACGAAAACATACTAGTATTGGACTATAACACTGGGAATAACGTCATATCGCTGTATATCTTTAACTTCTGATTCACGTTGCCTCTCACTCTTGTATAAACCAATCGATGTACAAGACGGCTACAGTTGACATAGAAAGATGGCGCCCTTCGGCTTCCTGAGATTGGGCTTCCAAGGTCAAGTTAAGATCATTTCAAGGGTGTGTCTTTTCATATCGATGTCAATAACACCTAGAGGTCACTAGGGGTCAAATCTAGCTTACCTCACAATTTAAAATAAAGATCAGGATATGTGCTAATAATGTTAGAAGTTTCATGCTTTAATTATGAAATGTACAATTGCTTCATTATGGGAGCTTAAACACTACACTATGTATTTTGCCGAGCTTTCTGAAAAAAATGATGCAGCCTAGAAATTAATTCTGGCATCCGGTATGAAAGTGAAAATACTTTTTTTTTAAATGATTTTTGACAGTTTGACCTTGAAATGACCTTGATATGACCTTGACGGTTTTTTTCGACGGTACCCCAGTAAAGCATAATCCCAACCCATGTCAGACTTCATAGCCCATTTATGTATCAGTAGTTTGCCATGGGAACCCAAACTGATATTTAACAGCTGCTGCACACTGTAATTTTGCTCGTCCGATTAAACATTGAGGAAGGGGTGTAGTCAGGGGAATACCAGGGGTGTATTTTCCCTCCCAATTTAGATACTGCCCTCAATCTCCTAAAAGGAGCATGGAAAAGGTATCTGACTAATAATGTGTCAAAACCAATCCTTTGTAATAGATGACTGCACCACTAGTATTGTTTCAATTGATTAAAAGTGGATATTTTTGCTATTTGTTGCCATTTTGACCTCCAAATGACCCTAAAGTAACCTTGACATGACCTTGGTGTTATGTTTATGATTATCATCAGTCTCTTAAGAGTATTTGGCACATTTCTGGAATACAAAAAACATCTTATAGATAGTGTAATACACAATTTTCACCACTTTTTGGCTTCGCAATTGGATATTTTGACCTTTCGAGGTCGATGACCTCTAGAGGTCACCAGGGGTCAAATCTAACTTACCTCCACATCTTAAAATAAACCCCAGGATATGTACTAATAATGGTGGAAGTTTCATGCTTTAATCATAAAATGCACAATGGTTTCATTATGGGAGCTTAACCACTACACTAATATTGTTTAGTCGTTTCTAGTCCGTTTTGTTAACAGATTAAATCACTGTTATTGGGAATTAAATTACTGTTTAAATATCAAGATTTGTAGTTTTTGTTTCAAATTAATCATAGATTAATATGCGTAGGTTGCAACTACTTGAGATTGTGGATCGCTGGGATAAGGATTAAAGTGTTCGTGGAAATCGAGTCCATCATTTTTTGACGCTGACATAAATTGGTTTACGATTTAGCGCCGGTTAAAATGGTGGACAAATAATTGTCAAACTGATTTCATTGTTGTTGATATTTCCGTGAAATGAAAACATTTCTCCTTCTGGTCGTGTTTCATGCAGCCATCTTGGAGAAGTAATCGCACCGAGAAGAAAATGAAAAAAAGGAAAAAGAAACAAGAAAATCTGTTTAAAGTTGCAATGGATGAAACCGCCTTTTGTGGTGATAGGTCAAAATAGATTGCGAAATAAAATCAACGCTGATTACAACACTGGTACCTAATACTGTTAAACCATGGTAAAGATGATTTTTCTGAATATGTTCTTATTTTTTTCACGTACCTAAATATACATAATTATGAACGATGGCAAAATAAAGGAATAATAGTATTGCTACTACTATGTAATTATGTTTTTTTGTGCTGGAAACGTTATCTAGATCGATTCATTCCATGTTCGATGGTCAATTATTGTTGACGTCTGGTTTACGTAAAACATTGAGAAATACAGCCGCCTAGCTAGAACACAATAATTGATTAACAGAGATTTTGACTCAGGAAAAAAAATGTAATACCAATTTAGTCACTCTGGCACTGAAATGACTGAACACACAGACAAGCTCGTGTGAAATGAAACGAGCTGAGAGGGTGTGGTACTATAATGTCAGAAAGGAGGTTGTCCTATGTAAAATGCATACCAGAATAACAAGGGGAACCCACCGAAAAATTCCTGAGAAATTACGTCTAGCTCACTTTCTAGCCAATTCTTTGTCAATTCATGCAGCTTACTCGCAAGCATAACACAATTGTGTGCCTTGTGACTGAGTGTATGCGCAATTTCCATATAAATGTAATTAAAAATATAATGTGAAACACACAAATTAGCACTTGCAAGATTTCGCTCTAAATTATAACCTGTTACACAATGAAGGACTATGTGAAATATGTAGCTACGAAACTGACTGGTGTGAGAAAATTGTCCGTTTTTTATGCAATTATTCTAAACTGTTTGCTTATCCTTATCTAATTTTAGTCACTCTAACATGTTTATTGCTTATGTGTGTTGGCTATTATTTCATATTTTTATTGTACGATTATTTATTATCTGTATATACTTTTTTCTTTTTATTTTTAACATTGTTGTTGTTTCTCTATCAACACAATGATTATGACTCAAATACTGTATTACCTATTTCTAAAATTTTAAATTTGTTTTATTTCCCTCACATGTTGATTATATGACACTTCGCAGCAAACTAGCCGGCAATGACTGTTATTTATTTACGTAAAATTTGAATTTTAAGATAGCAAAATCTATGATAGACATTCAAAATCAATATGTCTAAAAACTGAAAAATGAAGCTTAACATTAAGATAATTACGTTTTAGTTGAAAGCACACGAATACAACGCCCTACATGTGTTGTGAATAAATGATTTTGGACTGTATTTATGTATTTGGTGTACATATATGTTTTATTCAGTCTTATTCAGAATTTGATTTTTTTTTCGTTTTGTGTATATGATAAGATAACTATGAATACATCGTCATTCTTCATAGCAAGCGCCAGATCATATCTATACATAGCAGCTGTTTTTATTGGGTTCCTACTGTTACATGCTGTATGACCTATTCTTAATAAACTTACTTCAAGGGAAATATTATATTCCGACTTTTAAAAAATATGCACCTTTTATCGGCTGCTGACCCTCATATCATATCGTATCGTTTTTTTTTTACGTCTAGCCTTTTATATTATATGTAAACAAAATTCACAGCCCGCCACCCCTTCTTATGGCCCGTATCCCGTTCGTTTTGTTTCAACACACTTGTCTGGGGATAAGATATAGCTGTTATATAATTATATGCTATAGACCCTTTAGGATTTTAACCGTATCGGTAAGGCGCTCAAACCTACCAGAATGTCGAGACTGTGGTGCATTGTTCGTAACGATTCACCTCTTTTAACAACGAGAACAACACCCACTTCGGCTTAAGCATTGTTATCAGTGGTTATGACAACATTTTTTATTGCATTGAAATAAGACTACTGAAAGATATATTTATTTCTGCGTGTATTTAATCATAACATAATTTAATATATTAGTAAATATACAAAATGACAACAATAAAATGAAACAGATTAAATGAATAAAATACTTGGATCAAGTGAAATTTGATTACATTTTATATCGGCAAAGATGTGACGTTTTGTTCAAATTAAAATTCATAGTTTAATTCATGCGAAATGTGTTACCTACATTGACCGGGCGGGGGCCATTGTACAGTGATTAAAGCTGCCTGCTCGGAAAGTCGGAGATCGCGGGTTCGAACCACACTCTGGCCTTCAAGTTTCAAAGAAACAAAATGTTTCTTCTCCGCTCACTCGTGAAGATTGAGCATTGTGGTGAGCCTTCGTCATCGAGAGGGAGCGTACCGCCAGGTCTCCAATTTCGAATCCTGTGTCTGGATGGCAGTGTCATTTCAGTTCACCATCCTCAGGATGTTCTGGCCAGTTTAGCCTATAATATGTGCACAAACCCCATTCGTTTCTTTTTTTACCACGTTAGCTTACTGATCTTAAAAAACACTTTACCATGATTACCCTGATAGCTCTCAGATCGCAGTAGAGTGGTTGCGTCACATGTATCAGAGCTTGGTGATCAGTTTTCAAATTAATAAAATAATGTCTTCCTCGCTCACACCTAAGTATTCAGTATTGTGGGGTGTACCTGCGTACGAGACGTAGCGTACTCAGCCTCTGGTCGCCAGGGCTGGAATTGCGAAACCTATGTTCATTCATTCATTCATTCATTCATTCATTCATTCATTCATTCATTCATTCATTCATTCATTCATTCATTCATTCATTCATTCATTCATTCATTCATTCATTTATTCGTCCATTTATTCATTCATTCATTCATTCATTTATTTATCCATTCATTCATTCATTTATTCATTCATTTATTTATTCAATCCTTCATTCCTTCATTCCTTCATTCATTCATTCATTCATTCATTCATTCATTCATTCATTCATTCATTCATTCATTCATTCATTCATTCATTCATTCATTTATTCATTCATTCATTCATTCATTCATTCATTCATTCATTCATTCATTCATTCATTTATTTATTTATTTATTCATTTATTCTTTCATTCATTCATTCATTCAATTATTTATTCATTCATGTCACTGCTATTTTATGAATATTACCGAGATTGTACATCGGTCCTTGGTTAAGCGAGGATCTGCATAAGCCAACTGAAGATGACGAGTCCCAAGATAAATTATATACATACGACCATGAGAGCACAGCTAAGGTAGGATCAGGAGATGTGTTTGGTTAAACTTCACATAATGCACCAAACACCATTCCGTGCACACATGTCTGACCCGCCGGGCTTTTACATGTGGCTAGGTCAGTCCTCTGTCCAGATATAAATGACAATGAATGCAGTTCATAGCACCTGGACATATTCCAGTTATCATATAGCTGCAACTTATGACATGGACATTGCATTAGTTTTTGGGAGCTGCACCCCCGCTGTGGATTATGGCGGCCTTGTGAATTATGGCCCGCTATATGCGGAGAGATTAAACAAGTCGACGTGCAATAAATGCTACTCTCGTGTCGCTGTAAAAATACGACAATCCTGCGCATGCTCCATTGGAAATGGGGCATCTACACTATTGCTGTCATTTTATGAGCATTTCATATTCTATTGCGGACACGCGTCTGAGTGAAACCTAAGCTATTAAATGTGCAGAGATCAGACCACAGAGCACTGCACTGCATTTAAATTGGAATTGTGGAGTTGAGGTTGGGGCAGATGTGAGAGACAGGTTCACCCACATCTCAGCGAACACGAGGCATTGATTCAAGGTTGGGTCGATGTTGGGCCGACGTCGTAGACGGCGGGCCAACATTGAACCAGCATTGGTTCAATGTCTTGTGTGTTTGCTGGGTGTGTGCCTGTGACAGGTTGACAGATTTTTGCGTCAGGTGAAGATTTAGAATTTCTCAGGCTTCATGTCATATCTGGAGAGCTTAGCCGAGGCATATACATGCATACAAATCTGGCGGTAGTTTCAGATTAGGATAGCAGACTTATCAGTGGTCCAAGAATTTTTTTCCAGTATATATTCAGACGAATAACCATGCTTGGAAGAGCAGTGGAAAAAACAAACAAACAAACAAACAAACAAACAAACAAACAAACAAACAAACAAACAAACAAACAAACAAACAAACAAACAAACAAACAAACAGACAAACAAACAAACAAACAAACAAACAAACAAACAAACAAACAAACAAACAAACAAACAAACAAACAAACAAACAAACAAACAAACAAACAAACAAACAAACAAACAAACAAACAAACAAACAAACAAACCAGCCGATTTAATATATCACTACACATGGTCACTATATCTTTTCAAAGTGTACCAAATGAACACTAATACCATTTCGGCCATTTTATCTGTCCCATTGCTAGATATGTCCTATCAGGAATTAATTACCACATGAGTGAAGTAAATCACATGCGAGTGAAGTACCTTGCCTAAGGACACAACATTCAAACATGAAATGAGTGTAAACAACATTGCAAGCTACAGTACCCTAATATTTTAAAACGATATCCCAACCATGAAAGAGGAGAAACATAATAATATCTGTCTGAAATCCGGGGATTAAATCTCGGTCGTATGCGTGACAGACGGCACCTCTATTAAAGCGTGACGCTCTATGGATATGTCACTTCACTCAGTCTCTATTAACTAATTATAGGGTTAGCATGTTAGCAGGAAACATAAGCCAGTATGGTAATCTAGAGGAGACAGAAACGCGTGGTGATGTGTCGAAACGATTAGTTATCGGGCAGGTCTGACTCTATATGGTCTGCGGTAACCAACCAACCGCCTAACAGCCAACCAGCCAAACAAACAATCAACCAACTTGGCCAATAAACCAACCAACCAACCAGCCATCTATACAAATCAACCAACTATACTAGTCAGCCAACTAGTCAGTCAACCATCCAGTCAGTCAATCAATCAATCAATCAATCAATCAATCAATCAATCAATCAATCAATCAATCAATCAATCAATCAATCAATCAATCAATCAATCAATCAATCAATCAATCAATCAATCAATCAATCAATCAATCAATCAATCAATCAATCAATCAATCAATCAATCAATCAATCAATCAATCAATCAATCAATCAATCAATCAATCAATCAATCAATCAATCAATCAATCAATCAATCCATCGATCGATCGATCAATCAATCAATCAATCAATCAATCAATCAATCAATCAATCAATCAATCAATCAATCAATCAATCAATCAATCAATCAATCAATCAATCAATCAATCAATCAATCAATAATTCAATCAATCAATCAATCAATCAATCAATCAATCAATCAATCAATCAATCAATCAATCAATCAATCAATCAATCAATCAATCAATCAATCAATCAATCAATCAATCAATCAATCAATCAATCAGTCAATCAATCAATCAATCAATCAATCAATCAATCAATCAATCAATCAATCAATCAATCAATCAATCAATCACCTTCTGAGTACAGCTATTGAGGTTCGGATATTGGTTGCCGTCATCCGTATACCTGAGCATCCAGGAATTTAAAGTTTAGTGTGAAAAAGTTAGACGATAGTATTCACAGACTTATATTGTGAGATAAATACATGCACAGAAAAAAAGTAGGCAACTGGTCCGTTTTTCTTCACGCCTGGTATAAAAAACTTGTTCATATCGGAGGATCGCGCGAAGTTTCCTGATACAAATGCATCCTGTCATTTGGGAGGGGGGGGGGGGCACCCTCTGCATGGTGTTCTAACAAGGCGTCCTGCTTTCTAATGAGCCATCAACAAACGTATATGACGGAGGATGCGCGGTGTGGGAGTGACAGTTATGCGGCTGTACGGCACCTATTGCCTCAGTAGTCCAGTGATATAGTTGATGGACCCACCACTAATTGCAACACAGCATATTTCCCCTGCAGGCACTTCAGATGGGTCTTCTGATATTTTTCCAAATATCATGTATGTCATCGGGCATGGCACTTCCTCTTTACATGCTTTACTTCAATCAGTACTTTACTTAGATCAGCACAAGATTGTACATAGATGGCAATGTGTATACAAGTTTCAAGCGCCATAATGGCAAAAAAAATGGCACACACAAGTGAACAAGTCCAATGACCAGGAGGTGAACTATAATACAGTCAGATGATAGGCATTCATATTATATAGCGGCAAGTTTCAAAAAAGTAGTTTCAAATTCCTGAAATTGGCCAGGGAGGGGGGGAGGGGGTTCTGTACTCATAGCACAAGCATGATACCCAACATTTTGTTTGCCATTCATTTTATTTATTTATTTATTTTGATTTGTCATGACAATGGTGTTGTACAACATAAATTACAGAGAAAGTTTACAAGCGCAATATATACAAGCAATGCTGAGCTAAAAAAAACAGGCTATGACAGGCAGACAATAACACATTTCTAAATACCTCTACTAAGATCGCCTACGACATAATAATTACAATAATGATTGTGACATCAATTAAATTAGGACAGTATTACAAGAGTATTCAGTCTATGACTTAGTCTAGTATCCAATTTCACAAAAAATATATGTTGTACATATTAATAGCTAACGATTTTTACTACATCCACAGCTGCACTCCATGAGCATTACTTCTTTATATCTTATGTATTATGTTTAAATTATTTTTATTTTACGCTTAAAATGTTAATGTTTTTGGAAGCACGAATGGTTTGAAATGAAATATTCCAGGTGTTTACAATCATATTAAAATATGAGTTATAACATATCGTTGTTTTCTGTTCATACAGGCTATTTTTGAAATAATTCTCTTTTTGTGCAGATCGACGACATGTACTGGTATCGATTAATTTAATAAAATTCTAAACGTTACAATCGAATTTCCCATGAAAACAATTGAATATAAAACTGAGATCATGTATTTCTCTACGGAAAGAAAGTATCTCTATAGGATTATAATTATCGGAAAAATCATTAACAAAAAAAAAAAAATTGGTGGCACGTCGCTGCACCTTCTACAATGATATTATTATATCACGTATATACAGGTATCACAAATTAAAAAAAATTCAAACTAATTATTGGTTTCTTATTTATTTTATCGTTGTAAAATATCATAATATACTTTCATACAGAACACACATAGTTATGATATAACTGGAAAAATAATGTCGGCTGATACAATTAGTAATATCCATTATTAACTACACAACTATAATACATATAAGTGGGCGAGTAGCTAAGAGTAAGCCCCTTTTATATGCCCAGCCTACAAGAGCAGCTTGGGCTGAGAAGTGGGCGAGTTGGTACAAACGTGGGACGAGCTGGTCAGAGAAGTGGGGCGAGTTGGTAACACTTGAGGCCAGCTGGTCAAAGAAGTGGGGCGAGTAGAAAAAAACATGGTGCGAGTTTGTGATAGAAGTGGGGCGAGTTTGTAATGTGACGAGTTGGTAGGGTGGGCGAGCTGTTCTTGCGGCAACATAGCTGTAATCCGATACAGGTATATCTTACCTAGACAATACTACCGGTACTTAAAATTGCGCAATTATTTATTTGGTATCAGTAGCAGCTGAAAGGTCTAAGTGAGTCAGTGCAGTTATTATCTTAACCTTTACATACAATAATTTGAACTTAAAAACAGTAGACAATTTGTTTACCTCGGAATATATTTCGTCCCCAGTAGGCACAGAAAGCCGGTATATGATTAAAGAATCATTCAGCTTCAAAACGCGCATGCCTGGGACGGTCAAGTGTAGGCCAACAGTAGCCTATTGAGTACAGATTGACGGCATTAATATAGCCACTGAACTGATTACAAGATACTACTCAAACGAGACATTGATCCAATGTTGTTTTAATGTTAGGCCAACGTCTGCGACGCTGGCCCAACATTGAACCAACATTAGATAAATGTACAATGTTTGAGAGAAAGTCCTCCTGCCCAGCAAAGGCAAGACATTTGTATGACATTTATGCAATGTCGGCCCAACGTCTTCGACGTTGGTCCAACATTGCATAAAGTCATACAAATGTTTTGTGTTTATTGGGTGACAATACAAACTTGGGGGTCAAGCAGTTTCCAAATCCCCGCAGTAATACAGTCAGTTTTTTTGCAAGTAGGCGACCAAGTAGGGGCAAAAGACAAGGGCTTTGAATTATTATCTCATAGATGTCGCTCAAGTATATATGAACTTGCTGTGATTTAAGAACTTGCTCTTAATGAGGCTTTGGGTATGAAACGCATATTTAGTATTATTATGGAATAGGGCCTTGGCTTACCCACGGGCACTATTGACTTCTGGGGGACCCTTGTCCCGCGAATTTTGACAGTTGACTACACCTTTAAGAAGGGATTTCTACGGAATCGAGATTTCTCGATTAAAGCTCTAAAACTTTTCGACGCTTACATCAAACCCATTTTATTATGTAATTGAGAAGTTGGGGCTCCTGCGAGATGGGGAAATACAGAATCCATTCATACATTTCTTGTAAATACATATTGGGACTATCTGAAACCTGTAGTCATATTGCGGCTCGTCTAGAACTAGGCCTATGGGAAGATCTACAAATAGAGTAGAGAAGCACATCGTTAAGCATTGACAGCGTATCTCAAATAACATATTGATAACATATTAAAACAGGCTTACATGGAAAATATATAGTTGAATCAATACAATAGAAGAGCCTGCTTTAGAACCACATTAAAAAGTAACCACAGAGGAAATGCTTGTCATTTCAATTCAAATGTGCTAAATATAGACCAGTTTAAACAAGGACTGAGCGATCAACTAAATCGACGCATGCACAACACACTATTAGACTATGATGTCAAGATGGACACTGCAAATAAACTGCGGATACGCATAGATAACATATACTTAATTACACAACTAAGTGTAGTGTTGCTGTATATGACAATTTACATGTTTGATGATTTGCCATATTTGAACATTCAATTCGTTTCATTTCATTTTCAATATTTTAAAGAGGCCACCACGATGACACAATTTGAAATAGTGTAATCACGCGGGCGAGTGGCTGTACATGTCGCTAGATTTGAAAATAATGTTTTCAAATTAGGAAAATCACAATGCCAGTTTTTTAATCGATTACTATCGCAAAGTGTACGTGTGTATACTTTTGCTTAGGCAGAGAAGTTGAAATTTATCCTCAGACCTTTTTTTATAAGATGAAAAAATAATGATAACTTTCAATCTTTTAGTTATCTAAAGTCATCACCTAGTCTGGAATATACACTTGGTAGGAAGTTATTAAATGTACAGTCTTGGTCTGCCTAATGCTTTTGTATATATTTATTTTAATAATTAATGAAAGGGACTTGCCACTAATGTCAACATACAGGCTAAAATGGATCAGGAGGACCTTCTGAGAATCAGGGACCCTGTCATTCAGACACAGGATTCTAAATTCGAGCCCTGACGCTCCGTGGGCGACCACGCTACCTCTAGATCACGGAGGCTTTCCACGAAGCTGAATCTTTACGAGTCAGAAGGGCAGAGACTTTTTATATCTTTGAAACCTGAATACAAGAGCGGGGGATGAGAGCGTAAGCTCTGAAGTGATTTAGAATGCATAGTATGAATACAACAGTCTCGTGTTATCTCACAATTCATTTTTTTCAGCTGACTGACTTGACAAAAAGATTTATTAATGAATGACTTTTCGACTGTAATACCAGGAGTCACTATTGTAGATGATGCTGCTCTGGGGTATGCTAGAAGTTACACTCAAACTTAATGGCAGATGATGCTGTTCTGAAGTGTATCCTAAGATAAGAGATAAAGTATCAATCAATCAGTCACTTAAATCAGTCCGCGAGATAGGCAGGGCAAATGAATTCGTGAAACGAATTTATTAGGGTTATTAGTCTTGTTGCAAAAAATACAGGCGTATAATTAAAACAAAAAAGTTGGACAACCTAACTTGTTCTTAATGACATAGCTTCATTGTTATTGCTTGAAATTAATAATAAGCTTAATATAAGCAGATAAGCCGAGTCCAGACATGGACGACGTCTTGAGAGGCAATGCGGGCAGTCAAGGCGCGCTGTCGGTCGGTACAATAATACCGTGTTCACAATGCAAGTGTCATAAATAAAGAACCAATTGCTTTAGTCTGGATGCATTGAAGATTTATTTTAATTGCAAAAAATTCATTTTCACGGCAAGTGTAAAAAGTTGAGATTTTCTAACTCTTTTAGTGTTTTGAGGACCTTGCCGTGTCACACAAAGGCCATATGCACGTATGCACGTATCATTTGCTAAACATTCTGTATGACGCTTAAATTTCATAAAACTGTCGTGGGCTGGATGACAGAGCGTTTGCATGGTCAATGACCTGCCAGTCAACTGGCAACACGACACGCTGATTTTTTCCATAATATTGGAATGTGACAGTAATGTGTTATTATCCGTTCATCCAAAGACAGGTGTTGCTCCAGTGACGGGTGATCGTTGGGCTAACGTCATGTAGGCTCTCTGGTTCAGCTAACTCTTTAAAGTTTCACGAGGTCGCAGTTTGATACGCCTAGCCTTTATGTAGGGAAGATGATCTTTCCCTATCGCATTATTTGAAGACGAAATTGCTGATGCAATAATATGGTCAGCTCAGGAAGATGCAACCAATCGATATATAAGTAATGATTGATAATAATCGTATGGATATAATTCTACGGTATACAAAACATTATTTTGGTCGATTTCAAAGACGTATATAGCCCTATAGACCTGGGATAGCATGAAGCTGAATATCGTGTTTTCTATGATGTGTCGCGTTTGTTTGTGAAAAGGTTACGCAGACAGCCACCAACTAAATGTGTACATCTGTTAATGTCTGGATCACGTATGATAAGTTCATTTATCATGTTTATAACTAGACGAGTAGAGGATATAGTTTGTATGTTAGGGTCAACAAGTGGCTAGCAAATGGCTTCTCAGTCTCTTCTAGTGTTTGATCGGAATATAGCGTAACTAAATAATTAGTATACTTAGATTTAGCTTTGAAATAATTCACTTGATGATCACTCTCCGCTGTAGAAAAGGAAATATAATATAATTCTTAAAGCCTGCAATAAACGTAAATACAGATAACGATAGCAACTTTATGAACTATTATTTTGAATTTGATAATAATATACCTCTGCTTACGAAGATGAAAACAGATTTCAGAAATATACAGTTTCACACATTCGTTTTCATATCTCACGAATCTGATATTTGAGTATAAATATAATCCAAAGATACTTCAGTGATTTATATTAGCATTACACCATTCACATTTAACATTCACATTGTCAACCTTTTGACAAGGATTAATTATAGATTTGACCAACCACCTGCACCTTTCAAAGCATTGATTGTCCTTATTCGCCTTCCAATGTTGGACGATATATGTTAACATCATGATCCCGTTGTTGTCATATTAACACACACCACTACATTATTTTCTTTGCTCGACCACTACACTTTAAGCCGGGAATGGAGCGTGATTGTTTATCAAGTACAGACCAATTAGCAATAGGCCTATGTTATTAGAATCAGTCAAGTGTGACCGAGATGTCTATTATTTAAAAACTCTAGGTATTCTCCATTCTTAGCTGTGAAACGACCTTTTTGCACAGCTAAGAAAGTAGTACTCATTGTTTTATCATGTGCATAATCCATTGCTATCATTTTATTGGAAAATTAATACACACGACTGAACTTCTTCGTTTCATCTCAGGACAGACAATATCACGAAGCAAAGATAAATCAGCCTATTATTGGCGTAGCTGGCAAACATGATCCTTGAGTGGTTACATGTGAACATCATTAAAAAACACAACTTTAATTTGTAATGTAAAAGCACCTGTATACAACGTTTCGGTGTGAATGCAATATAGACAATAATAGACAATATTTTGTATTGCAATAAACAGTCAGCTATTACAAATCAAAGTGCATCATGCATGCCATCTAATCCGGGCCATTTTGTTATATTTTAAGTAGTCAGCATCTACATTTTCAAAAAATCCAGTGTTTTATAACGGCAATGCCACTTGTCATGATTTAAATTATGTATGTGATAACATGTATGTTTTCGTGTTATTATACCAACTATTCCTCCTGTACATGTACATATATAACTATGACAAATACGTTTATAAAGACTTTTTATTTATGTGTATAAAATAATTTGATAGTTTTAAAATAGGACTGTCAAATTCAACTGCGTAAAGTAGAGACTTTACCGTAATTTCGCTATGTTGATTTATGCCGAGAATATTCACACAACAAAAAATTGTTGGGATTATACATTATTCACTAGGCTCACATGTCGAATTATCATTATTTGATTAGTACTAAGTGCTGTATTTTCCACTCACACACATAACTTGCACACATCGCGTTTGATGTGAATTGAATTGTGATAGTTGCTGTCACTTCTCGGAAGCTGGCAGAAATACATAGTAACCCAAAACCATGACGTACAGATGACAATAAATGTTTCTTCTAGCATGATTACTATCAAACCCATTGGGACTGTGTGGGCATCGGGTAGGCCTACATGATTGCTAATACTCCGTGACCTGCAAACACTGAAATTAATTCAGCATCACTGTCATGCACTGTGGACATATGATATGGTGCAAAACACACGCCCTTGGTCTAACATCTTGATACCATCAATAATCACATATAGCTTGATAGGCCTATGCATCGACAGTGAAATTATTGGAAGCATGATCTCAGATAGGCATGTTAGGGTCTAACATGTCAACACCATTTGCATTATCTTACGGTTACCACCATATCCATGAAGAAATGAACGTAGGCAAATATCCACATTTTGCAAATACAATCTCTTATCTAACAACAGGGTGCGAAACTTGTTTCACTTGACCACAATAATACTGAACATCTCGTACACTGATACAACTAAGAAGATTAGGCCTACCGTGTCGGAATCGACCTTTCGAGAAAAAACACAGAAAATGGAACAAATATAGCGACGTTTTCGTTGTTTGTTTCAGGGTTAAGACGTGGCATATTTTGTGATATAAACTTTCAGGGTGTTTTCGTCTATTAATTATGCGCGAGACAAGTAATGACAGCCTCACATTAAACAACTTGGGTGATATAAAGTTACTATTTGCAGCATGTACATGTAGTAGTAGCGTGTGTTCAGTATCTTCTCGTTGTGGTATGTCATGCATGTGTTAAACAGTGCGCACGGACAGCATTTTAGCTTGCGTGCCGAACAAGGCGATATGATCTCATATCATGTGAATGCTGGCGTGAACACACTTGACAGTGTTGACCAAGCGTTAGGCCAATCTTCCAAACGCTCTCCTCACCTTCTGTCAAATTAAACCCATTAAACAAGTAACGTTGGCCATTAGACGTGGCATTTCTCCGGCTCCGTAAGCATGGTAAGCCCATCATATAAAGCGGAAATCCAATTCTGATTGTTTTTATAACACAATTACCCATTTCTATGGCAAGTTGTACAAGTGTATCAGAGAATTACACGACTACATTGACCAAAATAATTATTAGTCTTCTTGTTGAAAAAAAAACAGTTGTACTGGTGGTAGTATTGATGCCTAAATATTATTGTTAAGAAAATTGTTGAGACAGGTGTGATCACGAAGCGGTTATAATGTACAGAAGTACAAAGGAGCTCCATTTGAGATTATCATTTATTTATTTATTAGACTCTATGTACACAAATCTTGCACACCTATGCAATTGTAAATAATAGTATGTCAGGATGTCATCCAGGATAAAAATAAAATACACGATAATTACACTTGAGTTAAAGTTAAAAGTGTAAAGGTGTAAAAGATCATTTTAATAAACATACTATAATGATAATGTTTCCCGTACGAAAACTTTGTAAAAAACATGTAAAGTTATAACATGCAAAGCAATGTTTTTATTTTGCTATTCAGTTTTTTTTATGTATCGCCATATATGTCATATATGGTGTCCTTTATATTCAGTGTACAGTATATGAGGTCATCTGTACACCGACTAAGGGCGTCATATATATCGATTCTTTTTAGAAACTCGCTGAGGACATATACATGTTCATTACTCACTGAGCACTGATGTCCCCACTGTCTACACAACTTTTTGTGTACATGACACATCAGCC
>OZ024907.1:32448143-32680643 GCA_964017125.1 Flabesymbios commensalis | reverse complement strand
ATTAAGCTTGAGATTATTTACATGGTTGTATTTTAAAAATGATTCAAGGTCATTTAAGTATAGAGCAAAGAGAAGCGGGGAGAGGTTTTCTCCTTGTCTTACGCCAGTATAGCAACTAAAATAATCAGATTTTTGCCCATTTACTTGTACACATGACTTGATGTTGTTATAGATGTTTCTGATAACATTGAAAAGTTTGCCTGTAATTCCAAAAGAAATTAATTTGATCCATAACCCAGATCGCCACACAGTATCGAATGCTTTTTTAAAGTCAACAAAAGCACAGAAAAGTTTCTTTTTTTTATGTAAGAATATATCGATTAGCGATTTAAGTGTAAAAACATGATCCATAGTAGAATAACCTCTCCTAAATCCGGTCTGATTTTCTAGCAGAACTTTGTTTGAATTTAAAAAGTAAGTCAAGCGGGTGTTAATTAAACTGGTAAAAAAAATTCCAAAGCAACTAAGTAAACTTATTCCTCTGTAATTTTCGGGTGATGATCTATCTCCTTTATTTTTATACACAGGGATTATGTTACCTATTACCCACTCTTCTGGTATATTTCCTAACGTTAAGATATAATTAAATAGATTTTTAAAAATAAGGAGAAAAATATTAATGGTACTACATATATATTCATTAAGAACGCCGTCATTCCCTGTGGCTTTGTTTTTTTTAAGTGTTTTTATAGCTTGAAGGATTTCTTCATCAGACAATTCTTTATCAAGATCTGGTTCACTACGGGTGTTATTGTTAATAGATATTTCAGGGTTGTCGCTATTTTTATTTAGAGTTTTGAAATGATCATATAAACTAGTTATGTCCGGCAATGTGTTATTTTTATTCTGTTTATTGGAATTCAGTATTTTCCAATACTGTTTTGGGTTTGTTGATTTTAGGTTTCTAATTTTTTGTTCAAATGATTTTTGAAAATCTGTTCTAGCCTTTTGCATTGTTATTTTGTATGTTTTGCTGTTTTTTTTAAGTAGATCGCTATTTGTGGTTGTTTTATTTTTTCTAAAGGTATTTTTACTTTTTAAGTATTGGGCACGTTTGTTTTTACAATCATTATTAAACCACCGTTTCTTATTATTATTGTTATTTTTAACAGTAGTATTAGTAGGTCTCGATTTAAAAACTTGTGCTGCACTTTCGCTCCAAATATTTACAATTTCTGATACAGTCTCATCAATAATTGAATGAATTCCGTATGTTTTAAATAAAAATTGGACTTCCCGTTTATAACCGTCTTAACCACGATCGTATTAAAAAATTAAAGCTGCAATTGTGAATAATATGTTTTGAATCGACAAGAGCAATAAAATCGTTTTGTCCTTGCAGTAGACGTTGTATGCAAAATTATTCGCAAGAAGAAACAAAACACCGGAATGACGATAGTGACTTGTTACTGTGACATGTGATCGGATGCGACAAAAGCTTATTTGCATTGGAGTAGAGTTTTATACTTAATCTGTTCACAACCAAGTCGTCGCGAAAAACTTAACAGTCGAGCGAAATAATAAAATTAATAAATATATTAGCGTGCACCTAAAAGACAATATGTCATTATAAAATTTAGTTATATGTATTTCTATACCACCATTATAATAAATGACATCATAACTTAGAATTATTTGTATAAACTTATCGCCCATTCTTTATGTAATATATGCAAATTTTGGCCGCATCTCATTCAATTTAAAGGGCTTTTAATTCTCAAACAAAACAAAGACTTTACCCACTTCTGAATTGATGTTTCGATGGTCTCGATAATATGCCGCTCAAATAACACTTATGAACTAGATGAAATGAGAAGGTGAATACAATGAGCGGTCCTGTAACAGGTGGAATAATAGTATGTCTGAGGAATAAATGAAACAGTATGTGCCCATGTTACATATCATTTTAGTTGGGATTTTAGCAGTGACATTTTAAGTCGGTGATATATTATACTAAGGTCAAGATCAGAACAATTCAAAAAGGTTAATCACATGTGGTAGGAATTACTTGGACAGCTGACATTTGAAATGGTAATATTCTTCACCTGATTACCCCCTGTCTTTATCTCGCTTTGCGGGAGGGGATAATTTGTGATTGTCAATAAATTGGTTCGATATTGACAAACATGCTGCAGATACATTAAATCGTTTGCACAAAAATTATTGCAAAGAACATAAAAATATCAATTCAGAAAATACATAGCAGTGTATTAACGCATAAGGAACTAATTCAAATTTCAAATTCAAATTCAAAATGCATTTATTGGCAGGACAAACAAAGTTCAAGCATCATAATACATAACAAATACATCATGTTGTCATGTCAATAAGGACAGAATACCCACTGGTATTATATGCCCTCTAAATAATTAAGTTGGTTAAAGAAATAAATACAGAAAACATCAGTGCAAACAACTGTGAGAAAACAAAAACGAAATACTAACGTAAGTACTAACTAAGAATAGGTTTGAATCTTATATGATAAGAAAACAATTAGCTACAAAATATTCGTTCACACTATGTTTATATGATCACAAACTAATATTCGTTTTTAATTTACAATACATGAAATTCCAAAACTTTGTTCCTGTAAATCTGATAGTTTGTTGTGACAATCTACTTTCAAAAGCTGATACATGGATATTGTTAGCTTGTCTGGTATTATGGGTGTGTATTGTATTGTTTTGTATGTACATATCATTAAATATTGAAGGCAATAATCCTTTTTGGTGTTTCAGCATAAATATTAGTACCTGATAATTATAAATATTATAGATGTTAATAATTTTAAGATTAGAAAAAATAGACAATGTATGAGCTACATATGACGAAGACGTTATAATCCTCACAGCTTTTTTCTGAACTTTGAACAAAGAACTCATATATTCATCACAAGTGTGACCACAAATTTCAATGCAGTATGTGAAATAAGGATATATGAAACTATAATAAAGAGTAATTAAAAATGCAACTTTCATCAGACGCCATGCTTTACATGGGAACTAATTCTTTCACTGTTTTAGTGCTTTTCCACACAAAAAAAACAGTTCTCACTACAACTAAAAATAGTAATACATGTATATACGACGGTCAATTATATTCTAAAAAATATGAATAAGATGCTTTTTGAGAAAAATCAAATAATTAAAAATGAAATGAATCGGGCTTTAGGCCACCTTTGTGCACATACAGTTTCTTCCCCATCCACGTGTGAAAGTCAGTATTGTGGGGAGCCTCCGTGACCGAGAGGTAGCGTGCTCGGCCTCAGACCGCCAGGGCTCGAATTTCGAATTCTGTGTCTCGAGGACAGTGTCATCTCATCCATCTCACCATCCTCAGGTGGTTCTCCTTGCCCAGTTAACCTATATGTGCACAAATATGGCCTAAAAGCCCATTAATTTCATTTATTTTCAACATTCCTTATAGCTGGAGCATACTAATTATTGTGCGTTAAAGCCTAACCGGATGCATATGCAAGGCAGATTGCACAACAGTCATCCATAACTAAATGAAAATAAAAAATAATCTGGCCAATAGTGTTTACTTGGTGATGATCAAAGTTGTAAAAGTACATCTAAATATAAGTTATGTTGTACTGTACTTGTTCACTCGCAATATATATATATGTTTTCTGAACTAATCTATTTTTAATCTCATTCCAAACTATTCAAATCTGCCCCCTATTAATTATTAGCGATACTGTACTGATGGAGACCTACTGATTTGTGGGTCCAAGTCTTGTATTCTACCCCCGACCAATCGGAAAGTGGTTCAGCCTGTCACATGACTAGATCGGTCAATCACTGTTAGTTAAATTATGTGGTAGAATAAAAGACTTGGGCCGATTTGTGCGTGGTCTCTACCCACCCAACACGGAACATTTGCCTCAATATTAGATTAGCGCTGTTCCATCATCTGCTAGGCTGGCTCAACATTAAACTATCATTGTATCAATACCTTTTGTTTGGTCATTTTAAGTCTTATCACTATGCACTCATTAGCTGGTGTGTAATCAACATTATTAATCGTTATAGCCGTTATACGGGGAACTGTGTGAACGCAAACATAGCCTAAAAATTGAATAAATTTGTTATACATCAGGGCTTCAACCAATAAAAGCCCGGCAAATATTTTCGGTTCAGCTCGTCATGATTCCTGTATTCTTTAAAAAAATGACACTCGTCACCTAGTAATTATATAATAAAAAAAAGAAAACACGTAAACGTTCGCTATATGATCTGCGATTATTGGGCTTAATTTTGAAAATAGCATACACATGCGAACTGATCACAGCTTCGCAATATGCTGATCCTGCAATCTATATTTACACAACTGCAGAAATAAATCAACATCAGACACACCATGATCCAGCCAAACCGCATTTAAACCATGAACTTCAAGATCTCATGAGAAGATTTTTTATTATTACATTGTTCACTTTCAAACAAGAAATATACATGTCGATTCAATGCATGTACCAGAGAGCTAGTTTTATTATTAATAATTTGTATTTAATGTTTAGTAATACACAAATCTATCTATAAACAGAAAGCCATCCAACCGGCCATGACAGAGAAATTCGACGACGAGCGGTAGAAATCAGATTTTTTATGTTTATCATTTGCACTTGTGTTGGCATTATGTCTGTTTGTCTTTTAATTACACGACTGTGGCAGCTGTGGCGATCATTACCATTAGATCCGCACATCTGTCCTCGCTATGGGTTTTCCCATAAACACATTTTTATATGCGTAAGCAGTCGAGTTGCAGCGGGAGGGCATCAAGCGGTTGTTGGACTATTAAATGCGGAATGTTCTCAGGCTCCAAATGTAAATTAATAATAATTCAAAAGATCTGTTTTCACTTTTTTTTGATAAATTAATTTATTTTCTGACAAAACAGTGTTGACAAAAACTGTTTCCTTCACATTAACACTTGGCAAATGAAAACAAAACATCGTTGACATTATTATTTACTTTCATATTAACAAAATGCAATATATTGGATATTTAAGTAGTTCCAATTCACAGTATCACACTTGATTCATTTTTAAAATGTCTTTAAACAATTTCCAAAACAATAACGTCGCTTTTAAAAAAAAAAATATTATCCCAAAAGCGTTATTGCGGTTCAAACATATATGTAATGTAACATGTATAACATCTGCAAAATGAGGTTAAGTTTTCGGTCGTGTACGTTTCCCCGTCAGTCTGTCTTCCCGCCAGCTAGATTATTTACATAGTAAAAACATTAATGCATTTGCATGAAACCTTTATCAGAGGTGTGTCCCGAGCCGAGGAGCAATACATTCAACTTTGGAGGTGATCGAGATTACGATCCGGATCAGGAATACGATCCAAAATGCGCAGCGGAGGTTTGTTTAGCTAAAATACCATAATTTAGTCGTCTTCAATGACTGTTTAAATGACCCTAGGAATGAGATGGTTGACCGATGTGAGGACAACCTATTTCTATAATTATACTTGTGATGGGATTTCCCCATGACGCATACGGGATTCCCCATCTCACAGAAAACCCTCTTTATATTATATCTTCCTTAGTTTTTGTCGTCTGTGCTTGACGCAATATGTTGAGAATAAAATGTAAGTTTCAGCCGATAATATACATTTTTTATGTTTAATATTAGAATTGTTATATTATTTTGATAACTGATCTTGTTTTATGAATTACATTTATTATTGTATCATAAACTTTGATTAAAAGACATAAATGATATAACAGCAGTGTTCAGAGTGAATCAATTTGTTTACTTTTATTGTTCTCTCCCTGACATGTTTTATCAATACAATTATTCATAAATGTAAATATAAAACCTTTTTAAACATTTTCTTGCAATCCAATAACTTGTAATTATGACTTTTTTTTTAAGTATGTGTGTTTAAATAGGTGGCTCATTGGTAGATAATTCATGAATATTCGTCAATTTTGTAGATTATTTGAGGCTTTGATGGCGGCCATTTTAAAATCCAAAATGGAAACCGTCCGCATGGGCAGATCACGTTGAAAAATTCCAGTGATATGTAGGCTATTTGGTCATTAGCAGTCCAACTAACATTGTTGTTTCAATAATTATACTGGGCATCACATAAATGCAGTCTTCAATTTTGTTTAAACTTCATTTATTTAACCAGGATTGCAGTCTTCAATAAAAGCTGTCTCAAATAACTTCTCATTACACATAATACACCTCCTGTAGGCTTACATGTATTACGGCCCCTACTACGCTTGGGCCTCTCAGCATTTACCAAATGGACAAATGTTTATTTATTTATTGAGACATATTTATACAGGGTGGACATCATTAGTAGTCAGGCCATTTTTCATATGTGCCCTGTGGAGATTTTGTTATATGAAAGACAAACATTCAATTATATGATATATATTACAAGTGAGCTTTATAATACAGATAAAAACGCTCCAAGGTTAAAACACATAATATAGAAATGTTGCCCGCGCCAAAACCAGAGATAAAAAAACTACATATATATTATATATTAATATTACTATGAATAGTAGGTAAAATACACTCTGGAAAGCGTAGCAACGTACAAAATTACTTTTTAAAACATGATTTTTTTCCTTAATAGAATGTGTTTACTATGAGAACAAGTAAAATATAAATACATATTTACATACATACACACTTACATATACATAACATAACGTACTTGTTAGCTTTTTTAAATTATATTATACATACATTGTTTTACATACATCGCTTTAAAACAATTAACACCCCTAGTTTAAACTGTTCTACATATTTTAAACAGGTGGTTTTCATTTTTGTAATTTCTTCAGCCGAGATTTAAATGTATTGTATGTTGGCGAATCTCTGATGTGCATAGGCAACGAATTCCAGAGATTCGCTCCGGAATAACTGAGCGATGATTTGAATATTGTTAAATTGGGTTTCGGTAGATAAAGATTGTTATTTGTTGAGCCTCTAGTTAATACACTATGATGTTCCGCAACGGAAGAAAAAAGATCAGAAATATAATTTGGTGCCAAGTTGTTCCGTGCTTTATATGTGATACAACAAGTTAAGAATTCATATCTTTCTCTAATTGTTTGCCATCCCAGGTTCCTGATAATGTTTATACTCGATTCATCCCAGTTAAAGTTTTGGGTTACAATGCGGGCAGCTCGTTTTTGCAGCTTTTGTAAATGGTTCAAATGTTTTTCAGAAGTCGATCCCCAGACACTAAGACAATAATCTATACAAGATTGGAATATAGCATTGTAAATACAGTTGAAATTGTTGTAGGGTAAAATTTTTCTGAGTTTTCGTGATATATACAGCCTCGACGATAATCGGCTGGATAGCTCATTCATATGGTCGGTCCATTTCAATTCACTATCAATTACAACTCCGAGATATTTTGCACTACGTACATGAGGGATTTTCACACCGTCAATAGCAATATTTAATGAGTACCGAGAAGTGTTTCTTCCAGATATTAACATTACATGACACTTATCAATATTAACTGAAAGTTTGTTCATTCTAAACCATTTCACAGATTCATCAACACTTTTTTGTAATAATGTCTCAACTTCGGCAATGGACGTGCCATTTACATGCACCATATTATCATCAGCAAATATATTGCATGTTGCATTTGAGAGACATGAAGGAAAGGCATTAATAAATAATAGAAATAATAAAGGTCCGAGGACAGATCCTTGTGGTACTCCAGTTTTTATTAGCTTAGGGGATGATAATTGACCATTTATGTTTACTATTTGTGATCTGTCAGAAAGGTTTTTAGAAAACCATAGTAATTCTGTTTCAGTCAATCCATATTTACCGAGTTTATATAGCAGCAATTCATGATCTATTGTATCAAAACATTTTGCTAGGTCAAAGAGACAAAGTGAGTTCACCGTGGTTAATATTATCTAAAAAATGCGTCTATAACATGATGCAGTGATGTTTGGGTGGAATAATGCTTCATAAATGCCGATTGACTTTATGTAATAAACGCATGGGCTAGTAAATATTCCCGAAACTGCACATCAACCATTTTTTCAAAACATTTAGGGAAATGTCCGATGACTGAGATGGGGCGATAATTATTTGGGTCGGTATTCGAGCCCTTGTTTTTAAAGATAGGGGTAACTCGTGCTTTTTTCCAGTCATCTGGTATCTGCCCTGTGTTAAGTGACTTATTGATTAAAACTGTTAGACTACTGCAAATAACATCACTTGAAAGATTTAAAAGAAGTGAATCAAATCCTAATACATCAATGTTATTGCTAGAAAGCAAATTGTAGCATTTTTCACGTGTCTCCTTCCATTATTGAGTTAAATTTGAACTGGTAGATACTGGTGTTATTTTTCCAAGTTGGATTCTGGCTATCTGTAAATTTTTTAGCTAATTTTGGACCAACAGAAGTAAAGTGATTATTCCAGTCATCGGGTGATATGTCATTCGGTAGTTTATATTTTTTGTCTTTTCCAAGAGACTCATTTACAGCTTTCCATATATTTTGAGGTCTATTATCTGGACTTATTTTCTTTTTGTAATAACCTTGCTGAGATTTGCGTATATTAGAGACAACCTCATTGCGTAGATGCTTATATTCAGCCATCATGTCTGAGTTTTTCAGTTTGATTGCTTTGCGGTGGGTATAATCACGTTTATATATTAATTCAAGTATTTTTGGTGTTAACCAGGGATTCGGTCTGTTTTTTACTCTAATTTGCTTGGTACTCACATGTCTATTCACAATAGAATTAAATTGATCAGACCATTTTACCCACGCATCTTGTACATTATCAGACAGACTAACAATATTGTATAATTGAGATGGCATAAGCTCGTTCAGAAAAGCTCCTGTGTCTATTTTATCATAACTTTTCTTGTGTAATATTGTTAACAACTGGTTAATAAACCTACATTTTTTTATCATCATTACTGGATATTGTGCCAGCATTGTGCCATGCTCGGCATCTCCCTGACTCGTTGCATCTCGCTGGCCCGGTCTCGTTGTCACCCGGACTGGAAGACCTTGAACCAGCATTGGAATAGTGCTGGCTCTTGGGTCTTATGGTGGCGTTGTCTGTTCGGCGTAATAATTATTATGTTTTTGTTGTTTCGGCTTTGACTTTGATTGGTGATATACTCTTTCAAAATAAAGAAAATAAAAACGGATCCTTAAACATAGGCCTTTTTTCTATTTTTCATGCAGATGTATTGTCCTTATAGACTCTCAGAGAAAAAAATCGTAACTATCTTACCATTGAATTTTTTAATGATATGCGCGAATGAATTTGTGTGGTGAGACCTTAACGTAGTAGGCAGACGGCAACTAATAAACTGTCCAAGGTCACATTCGGAGATTATAGGAATAGTAGAGTGCACGTTACTGGGGATTCTGGTACTGGTAATTAATTACATGTAATTGGATACTACTTTCGAGGACATGTATAATCGACTATTACTTGGGAGACACGCCATGTAGCACATAAAGGTGGTGGTAACACATAACGGCCGTCTATATATCCTGATTTGTTGACTCACTATCAGGGAGTGCATGGCGGGGGTGGGGGTGGCTACGAACTGTTTTGAGGGGGTAATCGATCACTTCTGCAATTTATAATGATGCTCCATGCTTGAAGGGGCTCAGCGTCGTCCAATGACCGTTTTGTTTTTATTAATGTGTATATTGCTTTAATATGATTATTAAGCCATCGTCACAACTGGTCACAGCCTCTGGATTTATTTCCGCCCCCATATGGTCTCACCACCCTAAGTGAGCCGAAATCCAAGGGGGGTTGGGGTGGCTACTGACTAGAGAGTCCCTACCCAAATTGCTGTTTTAAATGGTTGTCTCCGCTTCTTTGTGAATTAGGAAAATACAGGAATGTTGTAATTCTGTGGATAAATGGTAAACAGACACTGTTTTCGCTATCTGTGATATGAGGTATAACTGTTATGTGAGATTCTCGGATGGACACAGGAGGTGAGAAGGATTTTTGTCTATTCTGAGATCTGGGAAAACTGGACCTTTTACCACATATGGGGGCCTAGCTTAAAATCTAATTGGCTGGCATACCATTTTCACAGCTGTTCTTTTCAAAAAGGACAGCTTATACCTTATTATGGTGTGTCACATTGGAGTGTAGCTTGGGACGAAAGTGGTGAAATAGGTTCTTAGAATGTTGGCATTATACATGTGTTTAAATGGGACTGGCATTTGGGGTGGTCATCATCCCACAGTGGAACCTTACGGGACAGCATTGAGCATGTTGAGAATGCACGCCTATCATTGTGATAGAGTTGGTCAATCATATGTACACCTTGTTATCTTCAGGCCTACCTTATTATAGGGGTGAACATAATGGCTGCCGTATCATGTCCGCTGGGACTGAGAAATCAACAAGTACCTATTCCATGCAAACACAAAACATTTGTATAACATTTATACATGTTGGGCCAACGTAGAAGCAGCTCCGGATCAATGATTGTCCAGCGTCGACGACGCTGGGCCATCATTGATCTGCTCGACGTTTGGCCGTCGTTGTATAAAATAAATGTTATACAAATGATTTGTGTTTGCTGGGTATTCCATGCAAACATGAAAGCAATGAAGGAACGGGGGGGGGGGGGGCATTGGTAGTATTAAATGTTTATGCCTCACCAGTGGTTGGCAATCTATAAATTGAAAGGGGAGGCAGGATCTCACACTGAATAAGCCATTGATCACTGTTGATCATACATTATTTTTTTCTATCATCCGTGTTTCTCTCATTTCACAATGATTAAGCATTTACGCTAATGGCGGCCTAGTCCGACTAAGGTTGAAATCAGTGTAGCAACGTTAATTTCGCTCTCCAGTGTAATTAGGGCGTATACGTTGCTTAACTAATGGTTAGCGTTCCTTCGTTTTACATCCGATGAAATAATGTTTGCTTGACAATTGATGCTCGTTTAATTCAATGTCGATATCTTACTCAGTGATGGACGCTCTGAATTAAAGGGTTTATTACACCTCAACAGATACACACCTGGTAACTGTGGCATAGCTATAGCATGGCTATAGCTAAAGTCACCTAAGTATAAAGTGACACCGCTGAAAGACATTAACAATGATAGAATGTGTGTTTTTATGTTGCATGTCTCTCCTGTTCGTCATATATTTATCATTGGGGTTTACCTACCCCATAGAACTTGTATAAAAGATGATATGTGTGACTACTTGAGTGTAATAGTAGCTTTTATTGAAAGTCACAGGGGGTGTGAAATAATAATTATTGGTGACTTTAACTGTCATATTGGAGATGAATTTAGCGGAAGGTCATGGGGTCAAACATGCAGTAATGGTAGAAAACTCCTCAAGCTGACTGATTCGTATGACCTTGTTATTAAAGATTTGTATAATTCAAGTACTGGGCCAACATTTTCATTTCAAAATTCATGTGGTGGTACATCCTATATAGATCATTGTGTCATATCACGCTCATTAGTAGATCAAGTTCGGATGTGTGGTGTTATGGAGGAAGCGACTGAAAATACTTCAGATCACCTACCTGTGCAGTAATAGACATCTGCTTTAAAAATAATAATAATGGTCGACAATCTATGCGAGACGATATAACCTGGCAAAAATTAAGCGAAACAGATATTAGATCTAAGTACACTGATAAATTAGAGAGCTACATGTCTGATTATATTTTGAAAAATTGCATGTTTACTACTGAAATATCAACGCATTCTAAAAATGATATTGACAAGTGCATTAACAATATCAAAAATATGATGTGTCTAGCCAGCAAATTACTTCCCCGTCAGAAACCAAAGGGCCTTCTCGACCATATTGGTGTCCAGAGTTAACTGTTCTGTGTCGCGCTAAAAAAGCAGTCCTGGCGTGAGTGGGTGAAAGCTGACAGGCCGCGAAATGATGATAGCCCATTATGGCTCCGCTACAAGCTGACTAAAAGAGAATTGAGGGCCAGACAGAGACAGCTACATTATCAATATGAGCTTAACTACATTAATAAACTTGACAAAGCTGATAATATCGACCAAAAACTGTTTTGGCACCTGATAAACCGGAGACTCAAACCTAGGGCAGGTAACGAATGTGCTTTTAAAAGGCCCGATGGCCAATACGTAACCGACCCTATAACCATTAGAGATGAATGGCGTAGTTATTTCGAGCACATTTATACACCAAATTCAAATAACCAAGACAAAAAGTTTGACGAGCATGTAAAACAGGTGGTAGCTGATTTCTCTGCTAAAATAAACACTGATCGCGAGATGCACGTTTGTAATGATGTTATAATGCCAGGTGAAGTTGAAATTGTGTGTAAAGAATTAAAGCTTAATAAAGCTTGTGGTTACGATGGTATTCGTGCAGAAAATCTCCGGCACGCAGATAAAACTACTTACTTTGTGCTTAGCAGAGATTTCTCCGCAATGTTTTTAAATGGATACAGACCTGAATGTATGAAACGTGGTATTATCATTCATATACCCAAAGGTAAAACAGATCATAGTGATCCGAATAACTACAGAGGTATAACCCTCCTTAGTACACTCAGTAAGGTATATGATAAAATCCTACTAAAGAGATATGAGAATTGGTTCAGAACCACATTATCTAATCTGCAAGGGGTAGCAGAGAAGGGTGGCTCCAGTATAAATACTGCTCTATTACTACACGAAGCTATTGCCAATACTGAAAACACCTATGTAGCACTCCTTGATGTAAAGAAAGCGTTTGATAGTGTCTGGATAAGGGGACTTATGTATAAACTCATTAATCTAGGAAAGGATAAGCGGCTGTGGTCCGTTATTTACGATAGCTACAATGGGTTCAAATGTTCTGTTAAGATAGCTGGAGGCCTATCCAATTGGTTTTGTCCCCAACAGGGAGTACATCAAGGTGATGTCATGTCTATGTACCTTTTTTGCATATACAACAATGACTTGGTAAATGAACTGGTAAGCATAGCCTGTCTTATTTCTATTGCTCATACAATACTTACATGTCCAGCATTTGCTGATGATATCGCTGCTGCTGCCAAGTCAGAATCTACTTTACAATATATAGTTGACGAGGCTGTTAAACACAGTATTAAATGGAGATATAGTTTTAATTTGGACAAAATTCGAATACTTGTTTTCTGTAAAAATAACAGTTATTAAAACAGGTTGACAGTCACCTTCATGTAGGTATCCCACTATGCAGCACAAAAAAAGCAGATAAAGACTTTTGTAATGAAAGGATTACCTGTCACAAAAAGCTTGTAAATATGATTTTAAGTATTGGTAGCAGTACTGGTGAGATTAATCCTATCAGTGGTAGTAAACTGTACTGGGCTGTGGCAGTGCCTAAATTACTATACGGGTGTGAGGTGTGGTCAATGAGTGAGCAGAGTGTATTAATAATGATGGAGCAGGCTCATGTATGGGCAGCACGCGCCCTGCAGAGTCTGCCAAATCACAGCTCATGTCTAGCGGTCACTGCTTCACTTGGATGGCTGAGTATTGAGTCACACATTGACATAAAACGGTTATGTTTTGTACACAGGTTAATTTGTGCTGAACCTCGCTCCATAGCCCGTAAATTAACTGTTCATGTTTTTATGCAAATGTATATAGATAAAGATATTTCTACATATGAGGGACCCATTGCTGTTTTATATAAAACTTGTAAGAAATATAATCTAATGGATATCGTGTACAATGAATTATTTTTTAGTGCAACTCCCATGTCATCTACACGTTGGAAAAAATGTGTTTATAACTCTGTAAGTCAACAGCATATTGCGCGTTGGAATATGTCCCGCATAATGTATACAAGTTTATATTTGTTTAACAAATGTGTGAAATCTGTGAACTGTTTATAGATTTGGAAGGTTGCAAAACGTAATCAGGCTTTTTTTAAGTAAATGTAAAACTGTTGCTAGGATTTTAATCGGTAGCGGATGTATCTTTTATAGTTTTTCAGGTGATACTGTCCGACATTTACAAATATGATCTCTGTGCGATTCTTATGACAGATTAACTGTTGCTCACGCGTTGTTGAGCTGTGCGAGTCTTGAACCTCTTAGAAGTGTCAGCTGGGCCGCCGCTACTCAGTCTATGCCCTGTCCCCTGGCTGAGTCGTTAGGCTCGCTTTGTGACAATGAGAAAATGATTATGTTATTGAGCGGATTGAATTGTCCTTACATTACAGAGTGGCATGTTATATATGAGGACATTATCACGTTTCTCGCCACAATGTACACCAAGTTCAAGGCGAATTTAGATCGACTGTGATTTCCCACGAGCTGTTCACAATACCTTGAAATGTCACAGTAATCATACGAATTTGAGCCATTTTGGGATTAGAGTTGGACCCACCCCGGCCGGCCCAGTGCGTTGGCCCTGTGCTGATCTGATCTTGGGCCAACGTCGTATACGCTGGACCAGCATTGGATCGACATGGGACCGACGTATTGTGCCGGCTGGGTGGTCTCAGGGGGGACCGCTCGCTTTTCCGAAGGTCCATTGTTCCGAAGGTCCGTTGTTCTGAAGGTCCGTTGTTCCGAAGGTCCGTTGTTCCAAAGGTTCGTTACTCCGAAATTAGGGTTCATTGTTCCGAAAACAAGGTTCAATATTCCGAAAAAGAATGAATTTACATGGAAAATAATCATTTTTTTGTGGCTTTTAATCTGCGAAATTCTTTAATGTTTTTAGATCTGCATGAAGGTTGTGGGCGGATCCAAGATACAATTTCATAGGGGGAGCAGTGGCCTGGGACCCGGCGGTACAGCCCCAGTACAAATAACCATAATAAAGGAACATAACAATTAAGGCAAGGCAATTTTTTAGGCCTACGTGTAGAGTGTAGGGCCTATCATAAAACCGACCTGCTGAAGCAACGGCCACGGAATTACCATATATGACCCAACTAAATGGCGGTCATTTTGAAAAAAATGGCATATTTCTGACAGTATGAATCAAAATTTTTGGCACTTTGGATAAAAGCACATCTAAGACCTTTGTGGACAATCCCTGAAAATTTCATGTTTTTGTCCAGCAAATAACACTAGGTTCAGTAAGGGAGCCCACTATCAACTACTAAAACGGCCATACAAAAAACAGCGCAAAAATACCTACTATTTACATGATTTACGATTCAATTCATGCAATTGTCTGAATTTCTGTTTAAAGTTTTGGCATCTGCAGCACTGTCCTAAAGAGGGCATCATTTTAACTAGCTTAAAGATAGGAATGTTTTGTTTTTATGCGTATTTATTTCTTCGCTAAATATTTTTTATCACTATACCACGTACACAGGTGATAAATTGCTTAGGTATAAGAATACTCTTGGACATTTCCACGAAATCGTAGTGCTTTGCAATTTTATTTGATGAGCGCATGCTGAGACATTCCACCTAGAAATTAAAGAGCACTTGAACCTTGAACACACAATTGTTCTGAAACAATCTATATGCATGTTAATTGCAAAAAGGCCGATCTCTTTAAGTACGAAAAGTTTATCCCTTTTTTGTATTTATAGAAAAACCATCTTCCACTGATGAAAATAACCGTTCAAACGAAAAGTAACAAAACAAACCCAGACCAAACTGTTTTAGGGAAGTGTGGGACGTGATGCATGGGTAAAGCGTAGCACTTTGCAATTAGCCGCTGCATGCCTGCCTTGTGAGTTAAAGGCTCGCTTGGTGCAGGATTTTCGGAGAAATATATTTCTCCTCTCTCCACGCTGGGAAATTGATGTGTGAATGTTGTGCCCCCACGTGCTTCATTTCATTCAGGTGTAAATGAGCAGGCTTACCTGGCGGGATAGAGATGGAAATTATATACGATAATAAAATCACTAGCGCAAAACGTTTGAGTGATGTATGCTCCCCGGGGAGTTGAAATGGTACATTATTATAATTACTAATTAGGCCTAACAGGTCCAATGACCAGGGATAATATGATGTAAGTCGCCATGTAGCTTGTAAGCATATGATGAGCTGGATATGTGCGACATATAGATATATCATATTATTATTAAACCCTATTATGTGAAGTGGGGCCTACATGCTAACGTGATTACGTACAGATATACGTGCAAGACAGCTTGAAACGTCACGTTAGCATTTTGGTTTCTCCTAAATCAACATACAACAAAAGATATAAAGCAAAATAAAGGTGATAATATGATAATTTGTGTTACTATATGTGAATTTCATGTATCGGTGACACGTGAATTATTTGTGAGTGACTGTTTAACAGTTATTAAAACAACAAACTTTCCCTCTATTTCCCATTGCAAGATTGCATGGATAGATGTTTTTTTACCATTATAAAATTCACGAATTATATTGAATTTATCAAAAACATGTTATTTTTTCATTCATTCTACAAACATATTGAAACGTCAGAATAATCATTTAGACTATTTTATTTCTAGGTCCACTCGTTAGGTTGGTGGTACACATTATCGTGGAACCTGCAATATATCACTACCATCACTCAGGATGAGTTTGAATCATAATATTTACACTTATATTGACCCCTCCCCCTCTCCATAGAGGTTTCTCATTTGTATCGACTTGGGTTTGTAACCTGGAGGTACCAGGTTCGAATCCCAGTCGGGACGGATATTTGTCATTGTGGCTGTGCATATACATTGCTCCAAACTGTTCAAAGGCCTGGAGTGGACAGTGCTGCCTATGATACTGTGCACTATAAAGAACCCGTGAAGTCATTCGAAATAAGAGTAGGGCATAGTTCCGGCTTCGGCTTCGGCTTCCGGTTCCGGCTTCCTTCAGTAGCGATATTGCCATGATTGTGCAGAAAGCGACGTAAAGCAATAATCACTCACCTGGCAATGTAGGAGGCTAAACGGCTATCATAATATTTTTATTGTCATAGCAAAATGTTTATTCTCCATCCATTCGTAAAACTAAATATTGGGGGATCCTCCGTGATCGAGAGGTGGCGTGTTCGACCTCAGACTGCCATGGTGCGAATCCTGTGTCTGGAGAACAGTGTCATCTGATTCATCTCGTGAACCATCTCCTGGCCCAGTTTAGCCTGTATGTGCACAAAAGTGGCTCGGCCAAAAGCCCTAATCATTTCATTTTTGTCATAGCAAATTAACATTTTCCTGTCTGAGAGATGTGAGATTTCGGAATACTGAACCTTCGGAATATTATACCTTCGGAGCAGTGAACCCCTATTTCGGATGAATGACCCTTCGGGACAATGAACCTCCATTTCGGAACAATGAACCTTCGGAACAATGAACCTTCAGATGAATGAACCCCTATTTCGGATAAATGACCCTTCGGACCAAAAAACCTTCGGCACAATAAACCTTTTTTTCGGAACAATGAACCTTCGAAACAATGAACCTTCGGAACAATGAACCTTCGGAAAAATGGACCTTCGGAAAAGCGGACTGAAACCGGTGTACCAGCCTTGTGCCAATTTCTGCTGTACTTTTTCGTTTGTACTTTTATAATCACATGCTGCAATGTTTCACCCTCTGTACATAATGTTATTAATGCGTGTATTTGGTACGTTTTTCAATAGAAGTTCTGACGCATTTATGTAATGTCAAATAAAAAAAGAAGATTTATTAACATTTATAATTAATATTAGCTACGCAATTAATTATTTATTTATTGGTTTTAATACTATGTAGAATTGTATTTGTATTGTCTTAACTGTATACCATGTATCACACATGTACTTCAATATGGAGGTGAATAAAGACATATATATAGTTCGGAATCGAAATTTCAACCAATCGGATGCATACATAAGACAACCATTTTGTCTCTAACCATGCTTCCTGAATAAAGGAAGTTAAATGAGCTGAGCACAACACAAATGATCAACATGCATTTGTCATTTCTGTTTATATCAATGTCTTATGAATTTGAATAAAATGGTATTTGAATAATTATTGTTGATCAAATTATTATTTTGTCGGCCGACCCTACCCGTCCTCTCTTCGCCATTTTTTTTACCGATGCTTAAAAAAGCATTATGATCTGTAATCGTAACTATAATGTTACGAAAATTAAAGAATAATTTGAACAATCACATTTTTGATGTTTACACAGCATGACCGTTGAATTGAACTGATTTAACTTCCATTGAGAAGTTACATGCATGCATGCATATACAAAACGGCAAACCACTTTAGTGCGGAAGACGTGAAAATTTTAGACAACCTGCCTGCCTGCCTGCATTTTAAAAAAAACACAATAATCCGAAATACAGCTTTAAAAAGAGAGGGCAGAGTAGGACCCAAGTGTGTATTCTTTGCTCTAGTTCTAGCCAATCACAGTATGTCATTTAGTCACGTTGTCTGCTAAAAGACAGAATGGATGGTTTAGAGTGTATACCATTGCCGTGCAAAGCCAAAAGGCAGTATCTGCTTACTTTTTTTTATTTTATCGATTACGATTACAGATCATAATTTTTTTTGCTTGAAGATATATTTCAGCATGAGTATGATAACAAAAGCTAATAATAATAACATATTAATCTTGAATAAGGCAAGAAAGCACATACTGAATTTTGGTTTTGCAGAACAGACTATTTTGGTCGTTTTTATAGGCTATCATTTACGAAGGACATGTGATGTGATTGCATATTAGTTTGCTACGTCCAACGACCTTCATCAGATACTGTTACGAATTATTATATACGTATATTCCTATATTTCTATTATAAAATTGCGAGGATTTTACGTCTGTGCACACATGAGGGAACATTTTGTCATACTGTAATTGAAATTTGCGTTCTGCTGTGTGTGCGGAGTGTATTGTATAATTCTATCGCATATCAGATATACTATATAAATGGATCCCTGCATGCCACACGGCACACACTCTACCAGTGCTCAAATTAAGTTATATTTCAGGTTCTGCTGAAACTGCGAATGAAGGTTACGTTCTTGGTCTTAACGTCATACATGTGGCCAACAGCGGGAGTGGCGTTACTTGCGAAAAAACACCGATACATTGCCGTGTCCATGAACAATATAAGCGACCATGAGGATTTCTAACCAGCTGTTGGCTATCACAGAGTGGCGTGTCTTCTAGATTAGCTGAAATGAAAAAGCACATTATGGCCTCTCCGATATGGTGGTGGCATCTAAGATGTCGCGTTTCCAAGTGCAAGAAAAACAAAGTGTCACGTAACGTTAGAGGCAACATTTAAATAAAAGTGTGTTTATTACTAATGTACAGCTCTGACAGTTTCAATATCAATGTTAATGTCAAGTCAAATTTGATCCCATGCTCTATACGGATTCACTTCATCAACAAGTAAGATACATTAACCTTAAAAGCGCTAAGCACGACTGTAGTCACTTTTAATTTGTTTTGTTTTGGCCATTAAATCACTGTTATAGATAATAAAATGAGTGATTAAACATCAATATTTGGTTATGTTTCGTCTCAAATAAACAAATAGGTGTAATTTTCACTGACTTGAAGTTGTGGGTCGCGGTAGCGAGACAGAATTTCAAGTGGGTGAAAATTTAAATTATTCAATTTAGCGTTTCGAGGGCTCCCAATGTTCTTGTACTGTTGAACCAGAGTCTTAGACGATGGATTAATGTCTCGTGTTTGGAAGGATGAGATATTTTTTGTCTCTATTTTATAGTTGTATTTCGGCTTCTTGCGTTATTTTAACAAGGCAGACAGGCTGTCTAGAGTTTTCAGTGTCTCCCGCACTAAAGTGGTTTAACGTTTTGTATATCCATGCAGCATGCAAGTAACTTCTCAATGGGAGTTAAATCAGTTCAATTCAGCGGTCATGCTGTGTAAACATCGTAAATGTGATTGTTCAAATTAATCTTTAATTTTCGTAGCATTATTGTTATGATGATGGTGTATAAAGATAATGATTAATGACAGGACTGGATACATTGTGCTGCATTGCTAAGCAAATTGACATTATTTTTAGACATATATCGTGATGGAAATGTATGTATATGTTAGGAAAGGTCGTAACTATTGTGCATAATCCTAACACACATTGATCCTGGCATTTATGTATTTATAAAGGAAATTAATGAAAGGGAAATAATTCAGTACAATTTTTTTTATATAATATTATCAACTTGTTGACACTGCAAAAAACGAATGTCATTTTATAGAACAAAATCCGCTGTGTTTGTTTTCCGCTTATTTTTACGCTTAGCTAAAATTGGTTCACTGATGGTCGTGAATAATTTTTATTGGTCATCAGTGTAATATTGTCACATATTCGACTGCTCACATTAAAACAAGCGAGAAATCAACACAGTGGACTTATTTTTATAAATGTATTCGCTCTAGAATATTTATTATTCTGGAGCGAATAAAATGTATTTGCTACCTAGTAAAAATAATATTAAACCAATAATGGCGTAACTTCTTGTGTTTGCTGACAGTGCCTCATTCACGGGTTTGTGCAACGTGTCAATAAGATCTCACAGCTGATATATCTGGCATTAATTACGATTTACATTCACTTGCAAGTTTTAATTGCGCGCTGATTATTTTTTCTTTCATTATTCAAGTGAATTTCTTTATTTTGTCGTAAATCTGTTTTAATATTTACGCCACCATCATGTAGTTATTATGTAATGCTGTAGGTGTATATTGGCTCCCAGTGGATGTCAGACGTGTAGAACAATTAAATCACAATATCATGTACAGGATTGTCCATGGAGGAGCTCCATGTTATCTTACCGAGAGTTCTGGAATGGTTAGTAAGGTGCATTGTATTGATACTAGACACATAGAAGGTTGTCTGTGAGCGATATCGACCTCAAAATCCGAAAAAAATGTCCACCATTTTTTCTATTAAATGTGTGGAAAATGAACTGAGCATGCGACCTCGTAGTTGAAATGTTACTAATTCTAAAAAAAAACTATTTTCGAACTGATTATTCCACGATTCGCTACGTGCCTGAAACCTGCTTCTCCATGCCATTCACTGGGAAAAGGGATCGAAGGCTTTTAAATTTAATGGGATAACATCATAGAATAAACTACCTTTGAACTGATTAAACACATGATCGTCTCTGCAAGCTGTAAGACGTCATCTTATAGACAAGCTAGCAAACAGATACAACTCAGACTTTCTATATACTACTAGTTTGCCTGAGTTGTATTTAAATTACAAAAATGGAAAATGTATATAATAAATCCAGTCTAGTCAATATATGATAATGTTATGACTAAAAGTGTATTTTATAGTCATTAAAGATTTTCTTATTTATGATTTTTACAAGTAGGCCTACTTACGATGTAATGATTTCAGTAAAACCTTACCAGTCGGCATCAATGTTGCTGACATGTAAATTGAAAAAAAATCAAAAAATGGCCGCGCCATTCACCTTTATATGGCTATCAAAATGTCAATTAATTTTTTTTTTATGTCTGTGGCTCGAGATTGCTAAATTTGTGATTTGCGTATGATTTGTCGCTGAAACACACATTTCTGATGTTTATTTTCTGACCTATATTTTGTCGCAAAATCCAAGATGGAGGTCATTTTACATATTTACAATTAAAATAATGATGTCATTCTAAATGCTAAGCATATGTATCTGTATGTTAAGTGGCAGTACGCACTATTCTGCTATCGCGCCACGGACACTATCGCGCCACATTGTGGATTTTCTGGGGTCTAGACGGATGGAAACTACGCCTACGTCAATTGAGGTTCTTTTACGTCCAGCTCTAGGTCGGTCAGATCAGCCATCTGATTCACGTGGTTCTCTGATCCCCACGACACAACATCGCTGCACGCATGTCCTAGTGTATACAGTACCTTGTGGTCCCAGGCGGTCACCCATCCAATTATGGACCGAACCTGGCGTTGCTCAATTTCAGTGATCGAGCCTTCACCGATGAGTTAACGCCATATTCCGTAAGCACATCGTATCATGTTAAAAATTACTGCGCTTAAATGAATGCCTTGTAGCCTAATCTATCGTATCAGCTAGTCTATGTTTTAGATTTTCATTAAAGAAATGTTTTTTATATATATTATAGTTCAGATGCGTAAAAATGCATTTTTTTGTCGGTGACCATTCTGAATTTAGGGGCAAGTATGGATCATTTTTTATAGAAAAACATGACAGAAAAATTTATTACCTCTAAATCATGCAGAAACCGAAAATTGAGCGTTAATGTGCAGCAAAAATATAAAAAAAGATGTGGTTTTGGCGACCATTTTTAATTTTGCTTATTTAAAGGTGAAGGCCACCAAAAATAGTAAGTTATCCGACAGATTCAAAATCAGCACACCCAAATTATGTAAAAACAAGCAAAAAAAAACACTTTCAAATGTCGAGCAAAGTTCAATGTTCCATATTTCAGCCCAGACTGAATACAATACAGATATTTATGAAAAACGCCGCAATATTCTCTTTTTAAAAAATATATATGTCATGTACCGATATAAATACTAATCAGTTTTAAGCATATACATATCTGTGTTCAGAAAACATAGGTTAAATATAAATCTGGTCATTAATTATGTTTGATTAAGTCATTTCCATTGGCCATGCAGTCTAACTTGTTTCGTTGTCGATTTTGATTATTTTGTAATAGAAAAAATGTTTCAAAGTATATGTAGAGATAACTCTTTGATCCACTGCATCATGCAATACACCATTGGAACAGACATTTTATGTGGTATATTGCATGTGTATATTGGTAAACCAGAACAGGAACGACAGACGTTTGCTTAACCCTACCCCCTTAGTCAGGTCATTTTTCTGGATTCCGTGACCATTTTCATTAAAGCTCAGTTTCTTGGTGGTTTTAGGTACTTTAGATGGTGATCTTAAAAATGAGCGCCTATGCCCCTCTCGATTTTGGGGGGAAAGTCCCGAAAAACAGCGTTTTCAAAAAGGGCCGCCATCGGTTCCGGCCGAACAGAAATTTTTCTTTTGTGGAGCTATTTTGACAAACAAAAGGTCAATTTTGACTAATTCTGCCATAGGGATTTCATTTTTGACATTTATTTTAACCTTACACATATTCTTGAGCATGAATTCAAGATGGCGGCCGAAAACAGCGTAATTCAGAAGCAAATTAATTTTTTTTTTATCCCGTGGGGACATTTTGACTAATAAAAGGCAATTTTAGACCAATAGGCCAATTTAGGCATGGGAATGCATTTCTAGCATCATTTTTTTGTCTGAAGAGCGGAGTCATACAGACGTGGTGGAACAACCAGAGTGTCAATAACACAGAAGCTCATCTTTAATTAGGGCATAAGCTAATTACGAATTAAAAATTTTGTAATTCGTGAGGAAATTTTATGCACAGGCACGAGCTCTTTCAAACAAAGTAAACAAAATTCAAAACGGATAAGACTTGAGGGAGGAGAAGCATTTCTTGTGAATTGTGGCCAAAATGTCCTAATTAGGTTTTAAATTAGTCATAAGTTAATTATTGATTACAATTTCTGAATTTCACGAGGTGGTTTTATGCACAGGCACGAGCTCTTTCAAACTTTCTAAAATCTGTGACGAGGTCTTATACACAGGCACGAGCTCTTGCAAACAAACGAAACAAAATTGAAATCATATAAGAATAGAGAGAGGAGAAGGATATCTTGTGAATTGTGGCAAAAGTGTCCTAATTAGGTCATAAGTTAATTATTAATTAAAATTTCTGAAATCCTATTTAAATTTTGTTTGGTTTGTTTGAAAGAGCTCGTGCCTGTGCATAAAACCACCTCGTGAAATTCAGAAATTGTAATCAATAATTAACTTATGACTAATTTAAAACCTAATTAAGACCTAATTAGGACACTTTGGCCACAATTCACAAAAAATGCTTCTCCTCTTTCAATTCTTATCCGATTTCAATTTTGTTTGGTTTGTTTGCAAGAGCTCGTGCCTGTGCATAAAATTTCCTCATGGATTTCAGAAATTTTAATAAATAATAAACTTATGACCTAATTAAGACGTAATTAGGACACTTTGGCCACAACTCACAAGAAATGCTTCTCCTCCCTCAATTTTTATCCGATTTCAATTTTGTTTACTTTGTTTGAAGGAACTCGTGCCTTTGCATAAAATATCCAAAATATATCAGAAATTTTAATTCGTAATTAGTTTATGCCCTAATTAAAGATGAGCTTCTGTGTTATTGACACTCTGGTTGGTCCACCACGTCTTTATGACTCTGCAATTCAGACGAAAAATAAAACATGTTGCTAGAAATGCATTCCCATGCCTAAATTGGTCTATTGGTCTAAAATTGCCTTTTATCAGTCAAAATGTCCCCACGGGATGAAAATGTTAAATTTGCTTCTGAATTACGTGGTTTGCGGCCGCCATCTTGAATTCATGCTCAAGAATATGCTTAGGGTTAAAACAAATGTCAGAAATAAAATCCCCATGGCAGAATTAGCCAAAATTGACCTTTTGTTTGTCAAAATAGCTCCACAAATGAAAAATTTCTGATGGCGGCCATTTTTGAAAACGCTGTTTTTCGGGACTCTCCCCCAAAAATTGAGAGGGGCATAGGAGCTCATTTTTAAGATCACCATCTAAAGTACCTAAAACCACCAAGAAACTGAGCTTTCATGAAAATGGTCACGGAATCCAGAAAAATGACCCAACTACCTACTCTTAGACAGATTTAAGGTACCCCCATACAAGCGGTTAAAATGTAAAGCTCGTCTCTATTTGTTTGCTGTTGACATCTCATTTCATGTCTTGGACAAATTAAAATTTAAAAAAAATTGTGTGAATGAGTTGTGTGTGTGGGGGGGGGGGGGGGGATGTACGTAGGGTGGTTGTAGCCCATTGCCTATTAGACTATAGGCTAAAATAGTACTGTACTCTGTAGTATATTGTCCGTTCATTGCAGCTGTGTCTGCACTTATCTGGGGGTGCCACCGGCTGAAAGGGTTAATAGTGAAATTTATGCATACATACACTTACTCCCTCCCCATAAAAATAAAGAAATATTGTAATAACTAGATAACGAGCACATCTAATATTTGACAAGAAGACATTCAATAACACCAAACTATTTTAATAAACAAAAATGTACTATATTATGACTACTTTATCCTACTAGACCTCTCAAATTGAACTGTATTAGTAAAATTGTACAAAAAAAATAAATAAAAAGGTAGTACATTGTGGGAATAAATACAGCAGTCTACATCGCATCTTATGATATAACGTTAACCCTTAAAGCGCTGAAATATCTTTGTATAAACCATGGAGACTATAGGCTTTTGTCAATTTGAAATCATCAGAAAAGGGGTTAGTTAGCTGCTGTATTCATTCATGAAACAACACATATGACATATATAAATATAAACAACACTCATTTTAAGCATTCACAAATCTGATCATGGACAGCTGATTTCGGTTTCAATTTATCGACCTTTCGAAATTTCAAACCCTATGGTTCCTGTTTACAGAAGCCGAAAAAGACTATTATTTGTGTCACATGTATAATAAATTATGTATCTCTTGCTATAAAATATTATATTGTGGGTGGTAAATTGAGACTACCATATCGATTCATCTAACAGTGGTCAATTGTCATATTGTTATGTTACTGTATACAGACGTAATGTGGTTATATTGACTCTGTCATCTGATCCCGATACCACATCACGCGGACTCATTCTATCCACGCACGCTTCTCAACAAAATGTACTGTTAATATTAGCACGCTGATTGACCATTCAGTCTATAATACCAGGTTATTATAAAGCATTGTTGTTTAATTTATTATCTAGCATTTGTACTCAATCATTTTGAACTTGTAGAAAAACTTATATTATGAATACAATTGTCACATTCACTAAATATATTATTCTGCTGTGGATTTTGTAAATAACAATAATAATAATATTTATCTTTACGTCTGCTAAATTACATATCTGATCGTTATCCTCACAAAAAATTGAAGGGAATCAACACAAGAACGGAAGAGTGGAATATTATTTCAATTCCGTTGGATTATTAGTGGGCGTTGATCAGATGCGTGGTGGGTTTATGGTTTGGTGTAACTGGACATTTTTATGTATGCCTGTGAAATAGGATTCGTTATGAGAAATATGAAGTTTTAATCTTTTTTGTGACACTGGGGAGAATAAACGAGTTTGCTTGCTTAATGTGAATGACGTTGCTTTTCTTGATGAAAACAATAATGCTATGGATTAAAAGAAAGGGAAAATGTACAATAATATAGTCTTTTCACGTACTGTAATCACATTCAGGAACAGGAAGGGAAAGTATGATTCAAACGCAAGTCCTTGATTGCTAGCAATAAAAGGCGATTATGAATTATAGTATGGTCATTTTTCTGAATAATTTATCCGCGAAAATATGTTACATTAACGTTACTACCTAATATTTACGAATGTTTGATATTGAAATATAATTTGATGTTTTGTGTGGTAAAAGAACGATATCGGACGCGATGCGATTCAGACGTAGCACCACCCAACGTCTTGTGTCTGCTAAGTACGGCCTATTACAACAGGGTTTTTTACCGAGCTATTGAGAGATTATGATTTCATTAAAATCTAAAACATCGTCATCACATTTTCTTTGATTAAATGTATTATCCCCCGCTGTTCTAGTTCAGCAAAGATTAGTGATGGATATCAATTGTCTTTCTTTATCGCATAGTTCTCTTGGTAACCCGGTCACGAGAAAACCTTATTGTAATGGCACTGCTCGGCCGCCCCCTCCGTCTCCTGTCAACCCTTAAAGTGCTCATCACGCCGATAGCCGTTTTCAGCTGTTTTCTTTGTCCTGCAATCAAGAGCGTTAAATCTGCACATGTTTTAATTCACTTTTTTGTAAATGTAAGTATTTTTTGCCCACTTGAAATTGTGGGTCGAGAATTTATACTTACAGATTACCAAGAGCTGATTCCCTGGTAAAACTAATAGCAACGAAATTAATTAACTTGCAAAAGATCACGTTATATCGGTTAGATACGGTCCTGACATTTATAAAGTTCCAGTGGCGACATTTACCATATTTAACTCATAACTTATATAAAGACAAGTGTACTCGATAAAAAAGGTTGGTCTTGCTAACGGATCATAACAGGATGTATTGGTACATGACACCCATTGCTTCAGTTTTATTTGTCAAATTCACATCCGTCTGCACTATTGATCTAGTCAAATCGCACTTCGATTGGAATACATTTTACTCGATTAAAGGCCTAGTGTTTAACGTCACTGCCTGTCACGCCAATTTTATTGGGGGTTTTTCCCCCATTTTCGATTTTCAGATTTTAAGACAATGACGTGTTTCTTGTGTCCGTTTATTGATGGTTAATAGTGTCGTTATCATCGATGAGAGAGAGAGAGAGAGGAAGCGTGTGCTCTCAATACAGCTACCACAATGCTTCCTTATAATTCGACTTAAACGCTACATTCTGCAATATTTATCGGATCTTCGTGACACATTTTCAGAACCTTCTCTGACGGATTATCCTGGTTAAGTTCGACAATGGCACTTGCTCGAATTTCAAATCATAATCATGAGACAGAAATTGCACGTACAAACTTGACAACTCTCAATATTTATTATATTATCTTCAATAAACAGTTCTCTCCGCAACTTTACCAATAGCCTACCCTGGTTAAGGTAGAAAACAATCATCTTTTCATTGCCTAATGATCGTTGATGCTATTCATGTTTTGTCTCTAAAGTGGCGCTAATTATACAGTCGGCAACTGTTCCCATCTTGCAATTACACCAATTCCATTCTGCGATCATTTGGTGACAAAAAAATCATTGTTTTGAAACCGTTCGGAATCTCATTCATTTACTTCAAAACAAAGTATTTTGATATTGTATATAAAACTTGTTTTTATTCATTTTGTATGTACATGCATATTTCTTAATCGAGCGTTTCTCATAATTCAACTATGGATGACCAGCTGTATATACTTTTCAATGTAGAGTGCTAATGCTATAATAATGTCTATAATTATGTATGTTGGGTGTTACGACAATAAACGAATCTGAACCGGAAAACATTTGGCGAGCGCGGCGATCAATCGGCGAATTGGAGACTGGAAATCTGTTTGTTTGGAGAACAAATGGCGAACCCGGCGGATACTTCGCCACAACTTGGTGATAATATTTGTGGAAAACAGCGACTGCTTGGAGATTTTTGGGTCATATGTCATGGTCCCCGACTATACTGTCGGGGATTTCAAAATATTATAAAATTTCGGCTAACACGGAGAACTTTTGGCGAACGATGATAACGTTTGGGGAACCCTAGGTAATACTTGGAGACGATTTGGAGAATTTCACAATTTTGACATTCGCCAATGTCGCCAAATTGTCGTCAGCCCGATGAAATCCCCGCAGCACTTGACATAAACGCTTATTAGGTCGAAATATTGATCCATGTATTTATTTGCCATGCGAATATTATATCTAATTTCTGCAATATTTCAACATAATGCAAGCTTATTATATTTAATGGCTAAGTAATAGTATCACAACAATTATTTTCTGTTAATACAGTGCACGATCAATTGTGATATTATGTACACATACATGTAGTACAATTTTTTGTAGAACACTTTTTACGGGGAGAGTAGGTGTCATTCACATCGCCCTGTGATCCTTGTGATAACGGCTATTGTCTTAAAATAATCATGTGGAATTGGCTTATTATAAATAATAAACTACAGCTGGGAGAGCGACTTTTTTATTCTCTAGAGGGGTCCGGGGACATTATCCCCACAACAATTTGACATACAAGGCCTCAACTTTGCACTCCACAGCACATTTAGGGCCAAATCTGTTTTTCTGTTTGTTTTCGATACAATGAAGGGGTAGGGGGGGGGGGGGTAGCCCCCCTCTGGATTCGCCTCTGTCGTTAATATGTAATTTATAAAAATGTTTTGAATATTGAATCATAAAATTAGAACTTATAATGTCATCATCCAAGAGTAGCATTTTGTAAATGGTGTTATAATATGTTGCAGCTGTAGCTGTTTCAAATGCCATACCCGGACTGCGTGAGTTAGTCAGGTGAGTGGAATATATTGACACAATCATGATAATAATATCATTTTAAAACAATCGTAATATATTTATACTGTACATTAAAAAAACTGATTAGTGGTTGGCTTTACATTAGCGTACATTCCACGCTTTTCTTTAATTTTAATTAATCTTTCAAATGTTAATTATTCATAGCGTAATCTATGTGTAATTCATATCATCATTGTTGTTTTAATCCCATCAACCTTTTAATGGCATGTTTGCCGATTGTTGTTTCCCACAACGGAAATAATCGTGACTTGTTTTTTGTATCGTTAGTGCTCTTATTGGTATCCAAGAAAGCATTGATAACTTGTTTAATGCTGGTTCAATGCTAATACGTTTGATAAACATCGACTTAGGGCTTAGTCCAAGATCTGTTTTGCTAACATGTACCATTGCTATGTGAATATAAGCTAAAAACATAATGCTGTGAATTATAGGAGAACATATTTATACAGTTTTAAAATGTGTGCCTATTTAACGACCCTCCCATGATTCTTTTTTTCATCCAGTCCTGTGTTAATATTATGAAATATTAAAAAACCCGCCTAGTCGTAAAAGAGTAGAACGTATCTGAAATAGTAATCCGAGCGCTGGGCGTCTGCGCGAAAAATCGTTCCACCTATCAACATTTGTGATCCAATATATACATTAACAGGCATATTCGCGCTATGTATACATACATATCTCATGTAAATGTGACCTGTGCAGAAAACGCTAAATTATGTGCCCCCCCCCCCATTTTTTACACCATTATCATTATTTATATCACCGTATATAGGTGGAAATGTTTACCATTTAATTTTTGGGACAGCTACTATATGTATAAGTACATTGTTCCCTGCAATTCAGTAAACATTAGTTCAGTAAACATTAATTCAAGAAAGTTATAGTTATGTAGCTCGCTATTAATAAAAAAATAATGCAAGTCATAACAGTTAGCAGACATTATAGGTCCTACATTCCGCTATCAATACATAATTCATTGGCATCAAATAAATGTTAAGATTCAGCGACCGACTTTACATGAGTCGTCAATATATCTCATGCACATTATATATTATACATTAACAACTTAATGCGATTTAATAGAAAAGCAGAAATCTCAAAATAGGGCCTACCTATTATAAGCACGATACCGCGATAAGTTTATTCCTCTGCATTAAAAAAGTATTGCTGCGTGATTCGACACGCGCATAGAAAATAAATCACACACGCTTGAGAATGGACGCCTTCAATAACGTCAGAGCTTGTGGGCTCGTCCCAAGTTCTGGTATTCATGTCGCAACAAAAATGTTTCTTCCGCGCACATTCGCTAATATTCAGTATTGTGGGGAGCCTCCGTAGCCAAGAAGAAGCGTCCTCAGTTTCAGAACACCAAGGCTCGATTTTCAAATCCTGTTCTGGAGGACATTGTTATTTGATTGAGCCATATGATATTCACTCCTTTTCTTTAGCATCTAATAATTTTATTAAGATTCACGGGAAACGCCTAGGGCCAGTCACCAATACTGTAGTGGTAATAATCAATATCATAAATAATCTGAATGAGATTTATAGAATCTCAGATATCATTCTTGGAGGCAAGTTAATAATGTTACTGATAGAAGGTCAAATACGATACATATTGGATATGTAGCCGAGTGTGTGCGTGGACTGGAGTGATTACTAGCTGATTACCATAATTACTATTCGGACCACTGAACCAACTTTTAATACATTCTAACATCCACGTTTATACATAGATTTGAATTGTCGTCGCGATTTCTACCTCTTTTTAAATGAAAATCATTTAATCTATAATATTTGTGTGTACTTTATAAAACATAACTTCAACTCCTTCTTTTTATATAATCATATTATTACATATTACCAATAAATTTATATTAAGCAAGTAACAACAAAAACAATGACAACAGCTGCAATAACAACAGCAACAACAATAACAACAACAACAACAAAAATAATTTGATATCGTAGTTATTTAAATATAAAATTAAGACAAGCAATAGAGATAAACATTTTATTACAGTGAAAACATATCCTGAAAAACGTTGATACCCTTGTAAAACATTGATACAGATAAAATCGTAATATCAGATTATGTTCAAATACAAATGTACAATTTAACCAGCTCATCAGTACTTCATAAAAGTTGCTGCAGACCGAATAAGTGGATGAAACCAAAGTTGATTTATTGAAAATGATCAGGAGCGCATAACAGACAACGAACTCAGTGAATGTGTGCAAATTTTTATTTTGTTATATACAATACTCATAATGCTCCGTGATGATACTTCCTGGTCATCAGGTCATGCTGTGCTGAGTTGCGTCCGTCCGCCCGCGTCCGGTGCGCTGTCACGCGTGATATACGTCTCGGATCCTCTTCTTCCCTAGTGAGAGTCTTGACTTCTCCATGAGTCTTCGTCCTCTACAGCCAAATACCACATAATGTGTTTTTATACGTAGTCGGCCTCTGCGCCGGGTTGGTCAGATCACGTCGGTCACACTCGACGTCTAGCTCTGCACTGCATCTTCTCTGGCAACTCACAACCGAGACAACCCCAGCACCTGCACCAAAACTAAAACGTACGTGAGTACATGGCATACAAGAAACTGTTCCATAGCTGACCATCGCCAGCCCTGTATCGCTTGAGCACGTGAACGCCGCGGTGTGGGCTGTTCTGAAGCCTGCACACCAGCAGTCGTACACCCACTGATCGCTAGAGGCATTCAATTTTGTGACAGTGGACACAATGCATCGATTCATGAAGCCTTTGTGCAGCCGAATGAAGAAATGGGTCACATATAGGCTAAACTGGGCTGAGGATAGCGAAATGAATGAGATGACACTACCCTCCAGATATGAGGCTGAGCACGCTACCTCTCGGTCACAGAAACTTTCCGCAAAACTGAATATTTACGAGTGAGCGAGAAATAAACTTTTTGTTTCTTTGAAGCCTAAATGTCAGGGCGGGTGACGAACCCGCGATCTCCATCTTTCTAGGCAGGCAGCTTTAACCACTACATCATAACCCCCGTTATTACGCAGCCGAAACGCTACCTGACAGATAATCGATATGCTAGTATCCTATATGTTGATTTTCTATACACTTATTAATCACGACATTGACATTATCACATATTCCATAGGTGCACCGTGAGCGCAGACCTTAAAGAAAAAGTCAGTTGACAAAGCAGCTCTACACCATGACCCCCGCGTTTCCGCAGCCGAAACGCATGTAGCAGTATGTCTTATAAAGTAGATTTTCAACACTTATCAATCACGACATTGACATTATCACATATTCCATAGGTACACCGGGAGCGCGACCTAAAAAAAAATCAGTTGACAAAGCAGCTCTGACAATTTCCAAAATTACTTCTTATACATGTGTAATAATTTAGCAAGTACTAGGACTATACTCTACGCTGCTCGTAATAAATATGTTTCTGTAATTACCCTGTCATATATATATACAAACAAGCGTATGCAAGTATGGGCTAGAAACCTTGAGTTTATTGAACTGGGCCGACAGCCCGCAGGACTCCCATTCAAGTACAAAACAAGAACACAGTTCACAATGCATTAAACATAAAACTCAGTACATAGCATGAATAATTGAAATAACACTCACAAAAAAGAGGGTGGGAGGGAGGGATTCAAATTTACCGCCACAAGGACAAACGCTGCCAGCCGCCGCACAATGACCACTGCTGGTCACAATTAGCCCGCCACTTAAATAATACCCGCCGGCATTGCACTCCCAATTATTACGCCGAGAAATAGAGCTAATCCTATTATTACGCCTACCAGAATTAAAACTGATTTAACAAATCAAATCCAATATTTATTTGTGTTGACAGTGTTCGTTCAGAAGATGTGTACCAGAAGGACTCTTGTACGGAGGACGTACTGTGCCCAGACGTGGAGGAGTTCTCAAGACTCCTCTTCCACGTGAGACTACAATGCAGAGCGAGGCCTTTCTCCAGTAGCTGTAAGACTGTAGAGCATTTCTCCCAGGCTGAAGATAGAATGCTGGATGGCTGTGTCCGCAGAATTATGTCCTGTAAACGAGCTGCTGAGGATCAAATTCTTCCTTCCTCAGAATCCGATGATTTGATCGCTCTATCAAAAAGAGACAAATTAACCTGTTATTCAGTGTGCGCAAGACAGGAAAAAATTCGTGGCCAAGACACATTCAATGCCTGTATAGTCAGAAACGGGTGTCGCTGATATCTAATTACCTAAAAACAGCTGTAATAATATTTTGCTCAAATACCCATACTCATTCAGGTTAGCATCATAATATATCTAATAATTATAGTTTGTATTAATATAAGAATTTGACTACATCATTCTGATCCTTTATTCTACTTTTATTTCACAATATAAATAAATAATAAAAGCCCAATTTATGACGCGTCTTTCTGTAACGTTTGTCTTTCTTACTTTATGTAACTGTGTCCTTGAGCTGTTGATAATGAACCTTTATGACCAAAGCTGATTCCCATGTTTTGTTTTATAACCTTCTAATAATCAACTAGCTTGTTTAACCCTTTAACCGCCAAATTATTCAATTTGAATTTTCTCCCACTTGAAGTTGTGTCTCGCTGACGCGATCCACAACTTCAAGTGAGTGAAAATTATTCAGATTTGACAAAATGATGTATTCATGTTACAAATCAGTGTGTAATTTCCTATTCTATCCACCCACTTGAAAAAAGTATGTCTCCATAAAAAGAGTAAATTTTAAATTGCACATATTTAGCAAATTGCACTTTTTAGCATGGCATCGGCACGTCACAACCTCTAGAAGTTTTTTGGAACGGAAGTTTCGGTTACGTGCTTAGAGATGTGTCTGACAAACCATATCAATATAAGTAACGAGGACAGGGGATTTGTCAAACATCGCCCTCAAGTGTCCGACTCTGGTAATTGTTTTACTTGTATAATTGTTCTGCAAGCAATGCGGAAGCAACATTTCAAGTAAGCAGGCAGGCCTACATTTATTTGCCTATGCATCAAGTCGTCGCAGTACAATAATTGTCATCATGTTACGTGAAATGTAAATAAAAAAGATAATCGTAATCAGATATAATCAACAACATAATGTGCGATGTGACACTTCATTGTTTGGAATTGTACATTCACATAACCATGATAACCTTCCCAGTGAGCACAAAACATTTGTATAACATTTATACAATGTTCAATTAACGTTGTATAAATGTTATTCAAATCTTTTGTGTTTACTGGGTTGATGACATAGTTTAAATAAAACGTTCGAATGGCTAAATGTAAATCACCAAAATAAATCCTGTTTGAGAGGCATTTCCCAGTTGTTCTGTTTTTTATACTTATGGTCAACAAATAATCACGAAACATCGTCAACATTCTCCTAGTGATGATAATGATCACGTGTTAGCCTGAAATTGTTGTGGCCCTCACATGTACGCCTGTATAAAGATATTTTTAATTACTAAAAACCCCAACTATTTAGGTGGATATTTATCACAAGATTTTATAAATTATTATTTTGTTATTATAAGTATGATGAAGTGTTTACAATGTCACTTTAGATATAATCAGCCTTCGAAAAACAAATATAGATTCATACATACAAGTTTGTCTAGAATGGCGGATGTTTAGCCTATATGTGCACAAAGGTGGCCTAAAACCCCATTCATTAAATTTTCGTTTAGCCCAACGCCCTGGTAGAATGGTAGAAATGTTGTTAAAACAAATTATTATGCAAAAGGGTTTTTCGTATAGGGGCCTACCCACGAACACAACCTAGATGAACAACCTTGCAAATATTTAGCAGGAAATGCACAAGAAAACAGAAATTGAAACTAAAAGCTGATTGCCACAAATGTCTTGTATTTATAACTTCTGAACATGACATATTATGGTATACATTTCAGACACCATAATCAACAGCTCGGTCACACATGACTGATTATAATACATCGGCCTACCATGATGATTGGTCTGTACTTGATCAACAATAATTCTCTATTCCCGGTTTAAAATGTAGTGGTCGGACATGTAGTGGTGTGTTCTAATATCAACTAGGGTATTGATATTTATTCTGGACAACATTTTGTTTTATTGGTTGTATATTGTATTATGTTTACCAGACGTGGCTGGGGAAAAGTGTCACCCGGAAAGGGAATTTAAGCCACCATTATTTTCACATAGCTGGACTACTCAGGGGCCAGAATCAACCTGTGCATTAGTTAAAACACACACATATATTATTCTCTTTGTCTGACCACGACATTCTAAAATGGACAGTTCTTGTTCATCAAGTACAGACCAATTATTATGTTAGGCCTCTGGTACTATAATCATTCAGCCGCGACCGAACTATTGATTATGAGGGATTTTCATTAGGGTCGGATGTGTTCCAAGTCGGTTAAAACCCTTGGAGCTGTACATTTCTCGCCCTTTTCAAAGCTATAGTTTAGTCATTCTGGCAAAATAATCTGGACAAATTGCTAACAAAGGTTTTAATGATGTATTTTGGTAGATATAGGTCCCAACTAACTAACATGTCTGAAAAGTCCCAAGCAAAACTCGAATTCGAGAAATACATACAAATGGAATTTTTCAAGTTATTTCCCATTTTGCAAATGCTAGGTTTTGTTACTAGTGTTTTCGGACACCAGGAATCGATTGGACCAATCAGTTTGACTTTAAACGCAAATAATGGTTGATTTAAGGTCTCACCACCCCAAATGCCGCTCCCATTGAAATACATGTAAACTGCCTCAATTCCATGGGCCGATTTCACCCCTTTTCGACTATATCCACATATAGTGTCGCATATCATGACAAAATCTGATCTGTCCTTTTCCAAAAACAGGTCCGATGTATGTTTGGTAACCAGACAGATTTTGAGCTACAGTCCATGACGTGTATAAACGTCAGAACAGCTCAAAATTCAAAATTATCTCCAATTCTTACCCTCCGTTACAGACCAGACACACATCCTTTAACCCACTGTACCCCTGCGAGATTATCATGAAACAGTTATATCTGATATCCTGCATGACAGAAACAACGTGTGTTTATCAAATATTCATAAAATTATAGCCTGTTTATATATTTTTTTAATTCAACAGAGGTTAAAACGGAAGCATTAAAAATATTTTGTGTTATGATTCCTTTATTAGTAGACACCTGGCCGGATTTCGCCTTATTTAGGGTGGTGAGACCATATATAAGAATATACGTTTTTTTGTTCCTTTTCTTTTGGCCCAGGATGAAGCTTCAAGCTGTTTTGAACAATATAGTTTTTAAATTAGATAGATCAATTGAAAACTGTAGCCCTGGGATCACTTTGAAAAATCATTGATGTTATAAAAATGCGCCATATTTTTGTGAAAGTCGCAATTTAGGGAATAATTGAATAAAGATGTTATTCCCGCCACGATATCGTCATAAAAAGTCGCCATAGTTACCCTGCAATTTGAAAAATGTTGTTTAAAAATGTCACTTATATTAGAGTAAACTGTTACCAGTATCACAAACTCCGAAATTCATATTATTTTATTTTTATTCATGTCCAAGTGACAAGCAACCAGCAATCTAGCATTTCACCCATGAATTATCCTGAAAACACGGCTTTCTCAGATCACTTTCACCCTTGGTTATCACATCTATTAATCAATTATATACTTTCTGAGCATAAGTGTGAAGCTTGGCTTATTACAGCGACTATAAAACATAACTAAATATAGATTTAAAGCTGTAAATTTTAATCTAGCAAGTGGAATATGACAACAAAACACTGAAAACCTCAAAACTGTGTGCATACTCATGGTCTCACCACCCCAAATGCCGCTCCCATTGAAATACATGTAAACTGTCTCAATTCCATGGGCCGATTTCACCCCTTTTCGACAATATCCACATGTAGTGTCGCATATCATGACAAAACCTGATCTGTCCTTTTTCAAAAACAGGTCCGATATATGTTTGGCAACCAGACAGATTTTGAGCTACCGTCCATGACGTGTATAAACGTCAGAACAGCTCAAAGTTAGCTCTAATTCTTACCCTCTGTTACAGACCAGACACACATCCTTTTAACCCACTGTACCCCTGCGAGATTATCATTAAACAGTTATATCTGATATCCTGCATGACGGAAACAACGTGTGTTTATTAAATATTCACAAAATTATATATTATATATTTTTTAATTCAACAGAGGTTAGAACAAAAGCATTAAAAATATTTTGTGTTATGATTCCTTTATTAGTAGACACCTGGCCGGATTTCGCCTTATTTAGGGTGGTGAGAGCTTAAAGTCGATTCGGTGATTTCTCTGAAAAAATAATGATATTTTAAGTGATTTTATATGAGTAGGCATATATGATGTAGTCTTGTTTAAATTATTCTTGTTAGACTAGATAATAATAGGCTCTCGTATTTAATGGGTAGCTTGTGTGGCAGAGTGACCCCCTACATTTTGGTATTTGGTTTGTCTGTCAAGTATTAGTATTGATCCCATGAGTCTATTAAGTGCATATGTTAAGTCAAAGAAAAAAACTCAGTTGGGAGCGATAACTAAATGATCGTACCATAAAGTTATGCTATTATTTTTTAAATTAAATGTCATCAATTGATCCCGTTTTTCATTACAGTTCAATATTGTTATTGGATAATCAGCATTTTACTCTAGGATTCAGCTCTCTTAATGATCCATGTCAGCGGCTAGAAAACAAGATTCTCAACAAGAGCATTTGCATGACCATGATAACTTGACTGCCAATGATACCTGAATGACAAAGTAAACAACAATAAAAACATTATAAAAAACAAAAATGAAAAAAACCATAAATAAACATAAATATTAATAACCATAAATATCAACATGTAACAATAAATATCAACATGTAAGCGTGGGTTTAAACATAGGTTGACGTTTTTGTATTTAACAAAGTGAATTTATCATACATTGTAAAGCAGTAGTGATGAAATAGACATGGGTTTTCATTATTAAAACTTGAGACTCAAAGGGTTAGAATTAATATGATAATAAAATAGGATATACTAAATGCAATTGTGAATATTCTCCATGTAAATACTTGGAATTGACATTACAAAAGTGCTTAACTAAAATAATAAATACATCACAACTGTTGGTTTGAAATCGTCTTTTACAATTAAAGTTGCAAAAATACGTTTCAAATGTTTCTCATTTTGTGATATGCAGATTTATTGACCCTCTAAACATACGAATCCATATATTAAATGAACATTTTTTTGCATGGTTATTGGTGAAGATATGTGATTTTTAGCATAATAGCCAGTGTATATTGTGGCAATCCTAAATTTCGCTATTCTGCAAAAAAAGCGACATGTGAAAGAATGTCAGCCACCCAGGTATTGTTCTTTGACTATTACTGCACACATTTCTGAAGTTAGTTTGCTTGTAACAAAAATATTACATCACTCATTTTTTCATCACATTATGTACCCCTGGCTGACTGACTATTCGTCAATTTAACAAATTTGAACAGGAGTTTTGCCAGGGACTTTTTCAGTATTGATTAGAAGCTGACACCTATATCTACCATAATAAATCATAAAACCTTTGTTAGGAATTTGTCCAGATTTTCGTGGATTTGATACCAGGATGACTACACTACTTAGAATGTATAGAGCTTTTCGGGCATTATCCTATACGTAACTGCCACTGCTTTACTGAAAGTATGTTCGATTTGAGAAATCGAGAGTATTAAACATTTTCACTCACTGAGTAGTCAAATTTTGAGCTTTCTCAAAATCTGACCAAAATCGCACATTAGGTCATGTACATTTTTGGCCATATTTCAGTAAAGCAGCGGTATTTACCTGATCAACAGTCCCTGAATAGTGGAACTATGTGAAAATATTAGTGGCTTAAATCCCCCTTCCGACACTTCACCCCCAGCCACGTCTGGTCTATACGTACTGAAAATTTCAGACTGAGGATTGTATCGGTCAAATACCACTTTTTTATTTGATCAAACAAAATACATAGTAATATAGACAGTTTTTTCAATTTGAAATCATCATAATTGTCTCAATTAGCTCTTTCCGCTTCATTTGAATACCCATGTTATGGGTCTAACTTGTTAGGCCTTACAGCCATTATAAGATCTCAGAATATGTTAGGCCTTACAGCCATTATAAGACGTCAGAATATGACGTCCATAGACGTCATATTCTGACGTCTATATAGTCGGTCCCCGCGCTGAAAAGGTTAACGTCACTGGTATGTGGTCGGGCATTGAGGGTTAGTCTGAGCATTTTCCTGCATTCATCCGACAAGTCGCTCTGGGCATGTACAGATAATTTGTCCCCAGACATTCTCAGGCGGCTAGGGACTTAATTAGGTTTCGATGAACAAATTAATGCTAAAATAGCTGAGCTAACAAGATAAGATTTGTATCCATAATTATGTTCAGTTCCGCTATCATCGGTTCAGATTGTCCCCAGAGTAGGCTAACTGTAGTTGAAGGGTAATCACATCCATTCCAAGGTTTGATATGCATGTTAATTATTCCTGGACAAATGTGTATCCAAATACATTGTGCAGCATTGCTGTAATAAGGATCTAAAAAATAATGTTTGTGACTTAATTCAATATTAAGATATTAAACTATGGTGTAATGTAATTTTATAAAACCAACATAATTATTAGCATTTGAAGATGAAGATAATTAATGTCCCTGAAGTTGGAGGTAATTGCTGAACCTCAAGTCTCGCAATAAGCATTCGTTTATGTTGCATCAAGTATTCCCATGTCCAATTATAAAAATGTTGTATAATGGCATTATCAGTTCCTTTGAAAGCTTACCACCCATTGAGTGCTTCTGCCTTATTTGGACCCAACTTCAAGTAACATTCATATATAGATATCCTCTTTTTTGGCCTACTGAAAACTGTAGTGGGCTTAGGAAGAGAGGGGAAAACATGATGAAAACATTTGTACCTACAGAGAAAAAATCAAGTGTAGTGTTAGAGTTATTGTGCACCACATCAAATGCATTCAGTAGTACAAGTTGATCACTTTCTTCAAAGTGGTGCAGACCAGATGCCATCCCTGGCATGCTGTCTATATCAGATAGAGGACAATTAGCCTCCATCACTGTATGCTGCATAATCTAGACTTTCTGTGGTTTCCCTTGGTAATATTGGATAAGCTTCTCTGTGAGGATATTTTTAGCTCTGCTTTTGGTTTGATGTGGGAGAGAAAAGACTTGACGTTTCTAATTTTAGTACCACCATGTACATGGTAGTGGGTCGGTGTTGTTTTTGCTGTTTGTTTGTCTCTAAGTAGTTTCTGTCAGAGAATTTAGACATATATTGATCAAAAGCATTCCTAATTTCTTCACAGTTAGTTTTACTGATTTTAGCTACAATAGCCACGAAATTTTTAGCAAAATGCATTGCATTTGTCACCTCTAGTGTTTTAGTTCCCATATTGACCACACACAATGCATCTATTATCAAAACAGATAAAACACCAATCTCAATATCAATGACTTAACCATCTGGCAGTGGCATATTGTATATTAAAAATACTACTTGTGCTTTGTCAGATTGCATAATCATTGATCCATCTTTGTGAAAATTGGATAAATAAATTTAAAATCTCCGCTGGCCTCCTTAATGACAAAATCAGTTCGACTCTTGGCTGCAACAAGAAAACGAGATAACAAAGATCTTTCCTATTTGATTGTCACAATCTGGCCACTAACTATAGTTTTTACAGTAGCACCAACGTGTTTGGACTATGAGCCATTGTTTTTCCTTTGAGAATCCCAGAAGTTGGTTGCTTTTTTTCAATCATACGTGTGGTCACAAGTTTATCCAATGCGATCCTTCCAAAATTATCTTAATCCTCAATATCAAGACATAATTAACCAGATTATGCATATCACTCTTCAGAAAAGGATTGTCCTGTTCAGTGATAATGGTGATAATCTGCATTTATCAAGAGTCGACTTTCTCGTATGGCTCTGTGATGAACAAAGCTTTACACTCTGGTTTGAATTCCAGCATATTCTTTAAATTCTTGCACAATTTTGAAGAGAGTTTGAGTTTTTATAAAGTACTTCTCGAAGACATGTTCATTGTTCGCGATACCGATGAACCCACATTGTTTTATGTTCTTGTACGATGCAGTGATCTGGATAAAATTACCACCATTCAAAAATACCCATGTTTCCGGGTCATTGTGTTTTAATTCTAGTATATATGTAACATAAACTGGGCCCCAGCGTCCATAATTTTAATGAATACCATCAAGCAAGCCGTATTGAGTCGTCTTGGATATATTAATAATTTCGGGCTTGATGTAGTAAATAATTTATTCTGTGGTTAGTAGCTCGGCCAGGGGAGCATCACCTGTTGATAATTATGTTGATTGCCATCAACTGAACAAGCCTTCGAGAAACGTTTACAAATAGAATATTTACAAACGTTCCGGTGAAGAATGCCTTGATGCTTGAGCCACAGAAGTTAGATCCGTTAGTATATGGATGGAGCATAGACGGGAATATGTTATGTTCAACTACAGCTCCTGAAGGAAGCAAACTGGTCTCAAATTGCATCTCAACTGGTCCAAGCAATCTTCAAGTATGATTGCTAACGTAAAATCATAGTGATAGTGCAACAAAGCAGGAGTATAGGACGCACCGTCATTTTCTCAGGATATGATGCATACTAGCACTACATCAGCAAAGATGATAAAACAAACAATGATCAGGAAGGTAGTAGCTCCTTTAATATAAATATAAAGAAAATAACCAAGTGATGGCGAAAGTGATGGTGGCATTGCTGATTATTTATTTTGCTTAAGATAAATAACTAATTTAAAGAAAATAACGATTACGTATACTTGTGGTAATTTAGAGTTATTACACCAGATATAGATAATAATTATTGATGTATCCATATAGTCAGATATAGATATTTACTGTTATACCACAAGAACAGAACATGTATGTCATGGTTAAATGCAGACCACATTGTCATTGAAGAACCAATTTCATATTTTGCACAATACAATCACATTGGCATTTAAATTTACCTAATTAGGGTCCACAAAATTTTTCCTGTGTGTCTCAACAGCGGCCGGGCATCTAACCGTTGAGTCGATGCAGTGCATCAATGGTGATTTCATGGTGTGCCAGCGTCGCAGGTGATGGCCTAACATTGGGTTAGTGAATGACGTTGCCTGGCCCATACAATAGAATGGCAACGCATAATCCATTGCTACACAATTCAAATAATGCTAATAATCCCATTATCTTTCATTCCAGCAAATAGTTACGGTCAAGTAGGCCACATTAAGAGTGTGGCCTAGAGGAGAGAGAATAGGTGAGCGACAGGTTATCTGGTTTATTAGGATCATGGCAATTAATATCAAAAACCTAAATTATAAGACAATGAATACAGGTTCAGCTATAGAAACATCTACAAATGTAGAGAGTGTAATATACACACGATACTGAATTAGGCATGTCTGACCTGAATTTTGTACCTTTGACCTTGAACTATAGCCAATAAAACTAATAGCTATCAGGTATATATAACAATTATGAAGCATTGTAATTGAATGACCAGTATGTCAAAATTGTCATATAGACATTTAATAAAACCTTAAATATTTTGGGACGGACGGACGGACGGATTGACGGACGGACGTACAGACGGATGGGCGGAAGGACGGAGGCACATATAAACGGACGGACAGCCGGACATACAATCTGACTACACATTTCCTCCGGCCACATGATAATGAGGCCTAAGATACACCCACACAATCATTATTATGTTCGATTGGGAAAAAAACGTCTTTCGGTTATAATTATTTTTGTGTCAACCACGCGATTTTTTTAAACATCGGTAAAACCTCAAAAAATAAAGAACAAGCTTGGCAACAAGTTGCAATTGATTTATTAACATATAATCTTGAAAAATAGCAAAAAAAACTAGAGTTGGCAAATTTGGCGCAGTAGCCCCATGATATCAACAACCGCCGCCTGACTATAAGCGAAAACAGTTTTGGGCCTTGAATAGGCTGTCCAATGCTAATTTATGCAAATTGGACTGCATTTATGGTACTCAAGATCCTATGAACCGACTTCTATGGAGTGGGAAACATAGGTGGAGACGCCAACAAAAAACTCTGACGGTTATTTAGTTAAAAAGTTGGATTTTTGGTCTTGAATATACATGTTAATTATTCCTGGGATAATGTGTATCAAAATAGATTGTGTAACAATGCGGTAATAATGATTTAAAAAATATCGTTTGTGACTTAGTTTAAGAATAAGATATTAAACTATGGTGTAATATATTTTTAAATAACTAACCTAATTATTAGCATTTAAAGATGCACATAGGTAAAACATTTTAGGTCTTGAATCGGCTGTTTAATGCTAATTTATTTGAATTGGTACTCAAGATCCAGTAAGCCGACTTCTATGGAGTGGGAAATATAGGTGTAGACACCACCACACAAATCTTGTTGCATTTCTGGTCTTGAATATGCAATTTATGTTGCAAAAACTACAAAGGTATTTTTTTTTCTGGTAACGTATATTTGAAGCAATAATGTATGCTGATTTATGCTAGTTAGATAGATCTGCAGGTTTAAAAGCCAACTAAAATTAATTCCACGGTTCAGAAAACATGGGGTACAGACAAAAATAAACTTATTTTATTCCAAGGTCGCAACATTTTATAGATTTTATCCATAATTATTTTAATTGATGGTAATTTATGGTAATTAAATTTAAAAAATCTGTAAAAAATTAAATCAACTCAAGTGAATTTGATGGAGTGGAAAAGCTGGGGGTGGACACCAAAAACAACTTTATAAGTGATTTGGTTTAAAAGTTACAGCATTTTATAGATTTTAGTTTAATAACTATGCTAATTTATGCTAATTAAACTGATCTGTGATATTCAAAATTAACTAAAACAAATTCCATCGAAAACATATACAGAAAACAACTTTGTAAGTCTTTTGGCTCATCAACTACAGTGTTTAACAAACTTTCTGAGTGAATCATTAATGTTTTGCAAGGAAATGTCATGTTGACATACCATGTTCTTGCCACCATCAGCGATGACATATGGAATATGTTAACTCTAGGTATCATATAAATACGGAAGAATTCTGAGGCATAATTATTTCAAATAGAGTTAACATATGTTTGCACGCAAGAGGTCAGCTGTACAAATTATGTTAACTCAAGTTATCATTCTCAATAATAGACACCTAGTGACAGGTGAGGCACTACAACGCGGTTCTACAATAGTCCTTTACCACAGAAAGTCATTGATGAAGACATTGTCAGTCCACCTCACCCTACAGATAAACATATAAGAGCTCTAATGAATTGGACAGTCCAATAAGTCATGACCATGATATTAATAGTCCCCGAGCACAGCAAGTCATTAATGAAGACATTGTCAGTTCACCTCACCCTACAGACGATCCTGTGAGCAGCTCTGATGAATATGCTGAAAGCATAGCTGTCAAACGAGTTCCACCAGTCTTGTTACGAGAAGAGTGTGCAAAGGAAACGTAAATAGTATGTAGCAATGTCCCGCTTTACTTGACTCTTTCAGATGATGACTCATTGTTGTTAGTAGGGGACACATGGTACAAACAACCTCTAAGCACATCATCGTCTTACAATGAAGGGGGTACTGAGATGATTGCTAGTAGTAATACTTTATGCCCCCGTTCGGGGAGAGTCATTAGGGATCTGTTCTGTTAGTTGCATGCTTTTTGGCATGGTACGGAAGCACTAGTCTACAGCAATCACCCAAGGGAAGTTGCAGCCTCCTTGTATCTGGCCATAATCGTCGGGCGGATTGTCTGTGCGTACCATGGCTCCTCCGCTCAACTGCGGTGCTAATGCAGCTCTCGCAACAGTGCTGGCGCTGGTGTAGGCTGTGGTAGCCTTAAATAACCAGCAATAGGGTGTTTGACATTAGGTCTCTCACGTGGGATGAATGGAGTTACCCAGAGGGAGTTATCCTTCCTATTGTTACTGTGAGGACTATCCGACTCGAGGATAGTGGAGCAGCGCGAAATGCCACGGTGTTTCAGCATTAAATTGCACAGCGAAACCCAAGTCTCTGGCCTTCTGGGCATGTTTTGGGGGTAGATCCCCTAGACATGCCCATAACCCCTTATCGGGCGAGCGAAGGAAAACGCTTACAATAACCCACCATGCCCTATCACCCCCACCCTAACATCATCATCTGTACATCATTCATCTCATCAATTGACTACAACGTTTTTATCGTATTACAATGTCACTTAAAATATCATTTGTGCCAAAAAGTGACATAAAGCAATGATTTACTACTACTACTACTTACATGAAGATAGTAATAATGATACAGAAGAGTATTAATGACGCAGAAAGACACATAGTGACAAAACAATGCTAATAGTTGAAAATTAATAAGTCTCTAAAAATATAGTATCACTGGAACAGCATGGTGTTACATACGTCCTCTTTTGTCTAAGTATGTATTCATAAATTTTGTTATATGGCTTACAATGTCCAGATTATTTGCTTTCATAATAAAAAGATATTGGTCAGATTCGGACAAATTTCGAATACTGGTGAGAGCTTATCCTGAACACTGATATGTAGTCACAGGGCCAGTGGTCAGGGTAGGTAGAGCTGTACATATATCCGTTAATAAAATTTCTCTGGTTTCGGCTAAAGACGAGCATTTAATGAGGAAGTCATGAATAATTGGAATAGACACAAACGAAAGGAAGCTTGCATGCATGGAAAAGCATATACCACTGCAAAAGGTAAAACTGTTCAAGCTAAACAACCTGTAGCAGAAGAAGGATTATGCAATGCGAAATGTCGACTTAAATGTAGTGAGAAACTCTATAGTGATGAGAGAGTATGTCCACTTGCTGAGTTTTATCGGCTTAATGCTGAAGACCAATCTACGCATTTATTTGCACCAATAGTCCCATTTAGCATAAAAGAAAAGATAGTGAATGCAAGAAAACATCGCAAAACTTTCTTTACAATATTTTGTCACATCTAAAAGTGAGAAGAAGCAGCTTTGTAAGACAGCTTTGTGCAATGTGTATCAGATTGGACGAAGAAGACTTGAAGCTGTATCGAAGAGAATAGCCAATAAACAGACAGCTACATCACCTTCACTTCAAGGGAAACACTGCAATGGACCAAATCGAACATCAGCCGACAAAAAAGATGGAAGTGATGACACATATTAATATATTTTCATCTGAATCCTCATATTGTAGTCGCAAGCAGAATCCCAATCGTCAGTACTTGGCACCACATCTTACAATACCCAAGATGTGTGACCTTTATCGGGAGTGATGCATTAAAGAAAAAACTAGTCCAGTTACACAGATATGCTACATAGATATTTTTTGCACTACAGTGTAGGTTTAATCTGGGTTTCGGATCTTTAAAAAGTGGCACATGTTCTATATGTGCAATGAGAAACATAAGCAGATAGCCACATAAAGCATATGAGAAGCAAACAAAAGATAAACTTGGGGCACTGGGTGGTGAAATCCACTATATCACCTTTGATTTAGAAAAAAAACTCAGCCTTTACCAAAACTTTCAACAGGTGATGCTATTTATTTCCGTCAAGTCTGGCTTTACAATCTGGGACTTCACCATGTCAGTTCTACTGAAGATAAAAAACATTTTTACATATATAGGCAGAAAACCAAGCCGGTAGAGGTTGTGAGGAAGTTTTCAGTTGTCTTCTTTCTTTCTTTGATACAGCAGGTGTCCATGGAGCACACTTGGTGGTATGGTCAGATTCTCGTGCAGGCAAAAATAAAAATACCAACATTTTGGCCCTGTGGTAACATCATGTTGCAAAGCAACGCTTCCAATGCATTGACCACAAATTTCCTCAAACCGCCCATAGCTATATGGACTCCGATCGTGATTTTGCAGCGGTGGAAAAAGCTGTGAGGAAACACCAAAATATTTATTCTGCTGACACATATCAGAACATCATGATTGGCTGTAGACGTAAAAACAACATCAGCACAACACAAATGTTCGGGGAATTTTTCAAATTGAAAAGCATTCCTGAAGATATGCATTAGACGAACAAAATGTTAAATACTGACAATAAAAAAGTACCATTCCGGGACAGTATAAAGTGGATCAGAGTGACAGAAGTCGGAAAGTATTAATACCGAACGTCGATGCGTGATGATGAAATTTGAAATACAGTGATTATCGCGAAGAATCCTCCTCCTGAACTTCCAGAGCTTGGCAGAAAAGAACAAACAAAATGTCATATTGCAACGAAAAAGTGGGCTGATATACAAAAGCAGAATAAATTTATCCCACTTAATTTCCAAGGATTCTACAATAATTTAACCCATGATAACCCATATCTGAGAGTGATAGTGAAGGTGATAATGGTTAAACACAGACTCTCCTTGGCCCAGAGAAAGTATCACTGGTGTTCCCCTTTCACGGTCGAGCAAAATATTGAAGCGTCTATCTGATACTAATGTACACTGGGGGCTTCTCTAATGCCACCTACGTGTAGTTCCATTCAAGCTCAAGAAGGTACTCCTCCTTCAGTACTCATCGCTGTACCTGCTGCACAGCTAGACCATAGTAATTTGAAAACTCACCCCAAATCTAAGAAGAGATTGCATGTATCATGTCTTGGTACTGTAAATGTGACCACAAGGGCTCCTCCATCGGCTGACCTTGGAGCATTTACTTTGTCACGTAGATATGGCTGTCTGCAACAAGGTACATCTGATGCAGTCCCTATTTCTATCCCTTCCCCACAATCAGACCGCATTTCGAGGGTTCGTCCAAGTGTTGTGATAAACGAGAGCAAATCAAATTTAACAAAGACTGATAGTTTGAGAAGTTCAGTTTCTAAAAATAGACTAAAGAATCAGGGAAAAGTTTATTCCAAAAAACGAAAAGTTTAATTTCATATCACGCATGTATATAGACCTATTTCTCAGAGCATTTTTATGTTGTAGTCTTTATCTTATAAAATATAATCAATCACTATCTGTTCAAAGTCTAAGGTATAATACATTAAGTAATAGTTTGCCGTGAAAGGAACTTGAGAGTAATGCATATAAACATCAACGTTGTCTTAGTTTTGTTATGAGTTGATATACAGTACAAATCATATTTCCTGTTCATTTTGAATTGGCGCATAATTGTTTTCATTATTTTAATATTTAAATGGCTTACAGACTATGAGCGGAGAAAACTCGTATTGCAAATTGAAAATTACTCTTCTAAAGCAACAACAGTTTATTTATATTTATTTATTTATTTAATTATAATTACTAGGGTCAACCTTACTATTTTGTTATTCCTCTAAGTATTGGTATTACCGGGTACTTATTTTTCATTAGACTGGGTTTGATATGCTAATGTGGTAGCTTACACATAACTACCATAATAACTAAAATGGTATTTGCCCAATTCAGCGTAACGTTTTTCTTTTGAAATAGGTAGTCTGTTTGGCATATTAAGCTGTATATAGATGATTATCGGTCTGATGGAAATAATGATTTTGCTCACAACTTACCCTATTTCTTATTTGCCAGTGCAAGCTCACGATTTTAAATATGACAATATCTATCAATATTTCTGTTCAAATAAATAACGTGTTCCTTTGATAACGACTGATAAAAAAATGTTTAATCTCATATCAGACATGTATTATACCTAGAGCAGATTGTGACTAATAACATTATATTAAAAAAAGATTACAACATATAATCTTGTACTTTATTAAATGAAGTGCACTGCTCTGAGGTATAATACATTGAGTGATATAGTTCAGGTGTGATCGGTATTGTATATAAACGTAGTCTTAGTTTTGTTATGAGAATTGCTGATAGATAATGCAAATCGTATTTCCTGTTAGTATTAAATTGGCGCAGCATTTTTTCATTATTTTAATATTTGACTGGCTTACAGACTATCAGTGCAGAAAACTGATAACGAATTGAAAAATAAACAGTTTAATTTTATTTAGTTCTTTATTTTATAATTATTATGATTACAAGGGTGAACCTATCAATTTGAAATTCCTCTAACTATTCAGCCCTGAATAGAAGGCTATTTCGCCAGAGCTACAAGTCCACGCATAGAGTATATCCTGGCTTTCAGCTGTATGCGTGTATCTATAGTGAGCAGCGACATCAAATTGAAGTCGCTGACTCGCGCGCACAGAAGAGAATCCGTGATATTCTCTATGAGTGAAATTAAGGTCATGTAGCTAGGGCAGAAGAATTTTGTATTCAGGGAACTAGCTATTGCTATTACTTATTTCTCAATAGACTATGGGATTGATATGATAATGCAGCCGCATACACATAATTACCGTAACTAATATTGTATTTGGCGGTGCAAGCTCACGATTTTAAATATGACACTATGATTATGTATCATTATTTATGTTCCCTTTATAACGGTTGATTAATAAACACATTTTGTTCAAAAATATTTGTTAAATTTTATATTATTCAGAAGGTAACTTTGCAGGTGTAACTCTAATTAACAGGTTGTTGTATGAAATTTTATTGTAGAACTAGTTTTGAATGCCGTGGTATCTCTAGTTGCATATTTTTTTATAAAATAAAATGGAAAGATCATAATGATGTATTGTCTAGTTAACAGGTTTATGCAAACACACATGCAATTTTATCAAGTGCCTACATATGCTAACTACATAGACCACATTATTGCTCGTTATTATTCTAATTTTGTTGAAGTTCTAACCGGCATTATTATGTTAGGTCTGCTAATTTGCATATGCATATTGATTTAGCATATTTGACATTTTGAGGCGCTAAAGCATCATTCAATGATCTTAATAAGACAACAATGATATGCATATTCAAAATAGTTTCCGAGAAAATGATGTTTTAATTTTTAAAACTTTAATGCGTTTTTCTCAGTTTGACAAAAAGTGTAGTTACCAGGTTAATGCACGGAGCCCTTCAAATGTCAATGATATAATGCGTACCATCTATAGTTAACCAGGATAACTCATTGGTAGCGTGGTTGACTCAGAGCCCGGGGGAACCGGGTTCGAGTCCCGCTGCGGCCGATATCTTTCCTGGGTGCACACATATGCAGTGACCCAAACTGTTCAAATTCATGGGATGATAATGACAACCGAACGTATAACAGACTTGCGCCGCATAAAAAACGTACAAAAAAATGAAGAAACAAAATGACCAATATGTCAAAGTTGACATGTAAACTGTCTATAAAACCTTTATATTGACCAGACAGGCAGTTTTAACCACTACAACAGGACCCTTGCATTGCAATATCATGACCGATTTTTTTTATCTTGTATGGTATCTGGAATGCATCACATATTATGCATTTCTAATGGTATTCGAGTGGTTGATGAAACATGCACAGCTATGTCGAACCCATAAAGATTGTGTGGGTTGTGGCATGAAGCCACCCGAGGGCGGAATGCCGATCCTGCATAATTAATATAATTACATTGTCCTCCAGACTGGATTAGAAAATTGCTCACTGCGATCTGAGATTCAGAGGCTTCCTACAATACTGATTTTTACGAGTGAGCGGGGAGTTTATTTGGAACATAAATTGCAGAGCGGGGGGGGGACGAAGACCGGAGCTCAATATAATAGTTTTTTTCATGTTAGCATGGCGACCATCTTCGGTTTTTGCATATTGTACTGCTTTTAAAAACCAAGTTGATTTTTTTTTATGCCTCAAAACCGAAATGAACATTCTAGGTGGATTGTTTTGAAAGTTTTGAGCAGACATATATTTTTCGTGTTAGAGTGGCGGCCATAATGTGTGCACATTGAATTTGGTTTAATTGGTTTCTTCTGATTCCTCATATCTAATAAAAATCAAGGTGTAGACATCGAAATGAATCTTCTAGCTTAACTTTTTTTTACTGTTATGAGCAGACAGAGAGTGTGGCAGCGATCTTGAATTTCGGGACATTGTGTTGAAGTTTTTTCATTTTCATTTGTTTTAATTCTTCATACCCGAAAACCTACATGATGACCACAGTACTTGAATGCCTCTTTCATTGCCAGCGGGGCTAACGCCACTTACCTCCTGCCATCACCTTGAACATGGCTGACGCCCCTGCCATCACCTTGAACATGGCTGTCGCCCCTCGCCCCCCTGCCATCACATTGAACATGGCTGACGCCCCTCACCGCCTCCCATCGGCTTGAACATGGCTGACGCCCCCCTGCCATCACCTTGAACATGGCTGACACCCCTCCCATCACCTTGAACATGATTGACGCCCCCGAACCCCCTCCCATCCCATTGAACATGGCTGACGCCCCTCCCATCACCTTGAACATGATTGACGCCCCTGAACCCCCTCCCATCACATTGAACATGGCTGACGTCCCTCACCCCCTCCCATCACCTTGAACATGGCTGACGCCCCTCACTCCCCTTCCATCACTTTGAATATGGCTGACGCCCCTCACCCTCCCCCCTCCATCACCTTGAACATGGCTGATGCCCCTCACTCCCACCACCCTGTCATCACAATGAAAATGGGTGACGGCCATCACCTTGAACATGGCTGACGCCCCTCACCCCCCTTGTCATCACCTTGAACATGGCTGACGCCCCTCACCCCCATAACCTTGAACATGGCTGACGCCCCTCACTCTTCCCATTGGCTTAAAAATGGCTGACGCCCCTATCCCCCTTCCCTCACTTTGAACATGGCTGACACCCCTCACATCACCTTGAACGTGACTGACTTCCCTGCAACCACCCCCATCACCTTGAACATGGCTGACGCCCCTCACCCCCCATCACCTTGAACATGGCTGACGCCCCTCACCCCCTCCCACCACCTTGAACATGGCTGACGCCCCTCACCCCCTCCCATCACCTTGAACATGGCTGACGCCCCTCAACCCCCTCCCATCACCTTGAACATGGCTGATGCCCCTCAACGCCCTCTTATTACCTTGAACATGGCTGACGCCCCTCACCCCCCACCCATCACCTTGAACACGGCTGACGCCCCTCACTCCCCTCCCATCACTTTGAATATGGCTGACGCCCCTCATCCCCCTCCACCTTGAACATGGCTGATGCCCCTCCCTCCCACCCCCTGTCATCATCTTGAACATGGCTGACGGCCATCACCTTGAACATGGCTGACGCCCCTCATTCCCTTTGTCATCACCTTGAACATGGCTGACGCCCCTCACACCCATCACCTTAAACATGGCTGACGCCCCTCACTCTTCCCATCGGCTTAAAAATGGCTGACGCCCCTACCCCCCTTCCCTCACCTTGAACACGGCTGACACCCCTCACATCACCTTGAACATGACTGACACCCCTGTAACCCCTCCCATCACCTTGAACATGGCTGACGCCCCTCACCCCCCTCCCATCACCTTGAACATGGCTGACGCCCCTCACCCCCTCCCATCCCCTTGACCGTGGCTGACGCTCCTCACCCCCCTCCCATCACCTTGAACATGGCTGACGCCCCTCAACCCCCTCCCATCACCTTGAACATGGCTGACGCCCCTCAACCCCCTCCCATCACCTTGAACATGGCTGACGCCCCTCACCCCCCACCCATCACCTTGAACATGGCTGACGCCTCTCACCCCCCCTCCTATCACCTTGAACATGGCTGACGCCCCTCACCTCCCACCCATCACCTTGAACATGGCTGACGCCCCTCATCACCCTCCCATCACCTTGAACATAGCTGACGCCCCTCCCATCACCTTGAACATGGCTAAAGCCCTCACTTCCCCCCCCCCCCCTGTCATCACCTTGAACAAGGCTGACTGTCATCACCTTGAACATGGCTGACGCCCCTCACCCCTCCTATCACCTTCAACATTGCTGACGCCCCTCACCCCCCTGCAATTACCTTGAACATGGCTGACACCCCTCCCATCACCTTGAACATGGCTGACGCCCCTGCACTCCCTCTCATCACCTTGAACATGGCTGACGCCCCTGCACCCCCTCCCATCACCTTGAACATATATGACTGTCGCACATCAACCCCTCCACTGAACTTGAACATGACAGCTTCAATGTTTTGTAAAATTAAAACTTTTACTTTATAGCAGTCACTTGAATAGTCAGAATGATTTTCAATATAGACAAATCCCGTGATTCCAATCTGGGGACAAAACTTGAGAAATCCCCCACACCCCAGGGGCTTGAACAAACAGCAAACCCCCAGGTAAACCTCGTGATAACCCCCAGGCTGCCCCGCGGTGGGGTGGGTCGGGGAATACATTGACTGCTGCATAATATAGCACTGCTTTGAATCAATCAGATATGACGACACCTGTTGAATCACATTACCATGCTTGTTGCTACTGATAATGGTGGGTATTGCATGGAGGTTTATTATAGAACACATAAATAGTGTATATGAGAAGGGTTAAAACGCGATATTTCCTTACCGAATAAGACACTTATTTCGCAGTTACCAATTGACTAGCAGCTGCATTTATTTGACAGGGTTGCTATTCCGGTCATTTAATATTGCTGCTAAGTATGGTGTTTTAAATTATGGAAAAATACAGAATATAAGCTGAGCAAAATGTTTTACAATTTATTGCATAAGATGAATGATTCCTAATTGGACTATTTGTGCTAAGCGTTAAATGCCCTTGGATTCACCAAAACATATACGATGCAACATATTATACCCCAACGTGGTAATTGTTGTAAGAATAAATTACATGCAAGAACAATATATCTACTTAGACAAAATTGGTAATTATAAATGTTTGATAGTTTTAAATGTTTCGATTATGAGTTCGCTAGATCTACAAATACAAGGAAATCTTTTTAAATTTATGAAGAATTTAGTTGAATGAAGCTTCGTATATGTGATTGAACTGTTCTATATTTAAATGTACTACCTCGATGATCCAGATACAGGATAATCGTGATTAATGATCCTCAATCACAAAGTCTCTCACCATCGTTTGTTGTTTGATAACCCTGAAATAACAATGTATAATAATAGTGTGGTCATAAAGTGATTTGTTTTGTGACAAATATCACAGCGTCTTCAATGCGTAAATGCTAGATGATGTTATTCTTTGTTCATGGTTTAACAATTATTAACTGTACAGATTGGGGACAGAATAATTGCGTATGGAAATGTCAACATAAAATAAATTGGCCCACGCACCAGCTTGCACAATAATATTTATTTTGTGCTGATGAAATATTTACGACGACTTGATTTAGTTTCATCTCACCAAATCATTTGATACATAATATTATTATTATTTACAACGTGCTCGCAAAATAATCGATATGACCAATGTGTGACGTATTAAAAAGTAATCACAAACAAAATATTTACAAGAACGTATTAAGAAAGTGTTAAGACGAAAACGAAATCTCGAATATATATGTTTGTAAACGGTGATGATAAATAATCACGAATAGCAAAATATATTGTTAAGAGAATGACACCAGCCCACTTTAGCATGATTACATTGTGTACACTAAAAAGAACTGGTTTGGCAATACAAATAATAATAATAATCTGAAAGTATGAAGTCATTACAAATTAACATTGAAACACATAAAAAATTATATATGTCTCTCGCATTTGGATCTCGCATCATAATATGCGCACATGGTGTGGGTTGTGTGACATGCGCACATCAGCCCTTGTGTCATGCTGTGTAAAACACTATGAAAGCACACTGACTGTTGATAGATGTACAATAGGCAAACCATCCACGTTGGTTATGTGGCTTCATTTGACATCATGAAACAAGTTTAATATCACTATGGTATGTCCAATTCTGAAGGATTTGGCCTTGTCATAGAAACAGCAGTCTTCAGCGAATCCTGCACATTTGATCATGACAGTTAGTGTTAGAAACCGGGTAGTCAGATTCCACGCAGCTTATGAATGGAGAGACTATTTTGCTTCTCTTGTCCATCTGTATATAGGAAATGCCACACATTCTAATAATCACTGCAAATAGTGATTTGGAGTGACAAATTATATTATATTAGCGCAGTAACAAGTTTTGGTGGTTGCCGATTATGAACAATAGTTGACAAATAATATTTTTTAATTAGTTTAAAGATATTTATGTCTAAGCATAATAATGATTTTAATGCTTATATAAAAGGCTCATCTAAGGTCTTCTATCTTGAATATAGTGAATGAAAAAAAAGTCTGACCCCTACAACTAGATTAAAACTGGGTCATCTCCCAGATGAGGACCGCCATTGGCCGTGGATATTGGTGAAACCATCCTAATTTGCCTAGAAGTATACAATTAAACCATGTTTTAGGAGTTTGGGAGTTCATTTGGTTGAAATAATAATTTGGTAGTGTCAAAAATCTAAGATAGCGGTGAATAGTAAAGAGTGATTGGCAATATAAGGTAATTATGCTACACTACATTAGTTTTGCATGAAATTATAATAGTCCGGCAGATAAACGGCTTCACCTATTTTAACCCTTACAGCGCGGGGATAGAATTTAGTCGTCAGAATCCGACGTCTGTAGACGTCAGATTCTGACGACTAAAGTCGATCCCCGCACTGTAAGAGTACAAATATTTCTATTGGCTGTAGACCCATAACATAGGTATTCAAATGAATCAGAAAGACCTAACTAAGACATTTATGATGATTTCAAACTGAAAAAACCCTTTGGCCTCCAAGGTTTTCATAAAAAATTCAGCGCTTCAAGGGTTAAGAATATACAAAGGCTGTTTATTGGTGGTAAGGGTTCATAGTAGACCAGCCAAACCTCCACAAGACGTCTAGAATTTGTTTACGGCATGGAGAGGTAATAACAGGCACCGGGACTCTAGATAGTTCACTCACTTGATGGCACAATACATGTGGGTGGATGCCACCGGTAATTTTAATTCAGAAGGTTAATTTTAACATGTGTAAGGTCACAAAGTCAAAATATATATTTTATTACATATAATTATCTATCACTATTATTGATTATATTAGTGATTTATTTTATTGTTTTAGGCGTGTGATATTTTAATATTAATTGATTAAGATATTTTGTATTTTTTGTACTATTATTTATAAAAATATTCTAGTATTAATATTTACAATAAAAATGACACTTTGTATTATTCTTCACTACTTTTAACTATGGTATTTATATATTTCATTGGTTTGTGCTTGTATTATTTCATCATCAAATGATAGTCAATTTATTAATAAATTATTATTTGTATTTTTTTATAAAAATATTGTAATGATTACCATTTTCTGAACGCAGAACTGCCATATGCAAGCGTACTTATGACAAACATGTTTATCGATCACTATTATATTGATTATATTAATTATTTGTTTTATTGTTTTATGTTTGTATTACTTCACCTTACATTCACATTAAATTTAATAATAATTTATTATTTGTATTACCATTTACACAAAATATTGTAAATATTATTATTTACCAAGTGACGGACTACCAGAGGCAATTTATTTTATGTCAAGAAAAAACATCCAGTTCACTTCAAACTGGGAGTTATACCATAATGTTACCTACTGTGACTATTCACACAGTCAAAGACACGATAAATACGTAATCATCAAGAAATGACATCCCTCTGATGATATCACACTGTCACTGGACTATTGTGATATCATCAGAGGGAACACCGCAGACAGAGGACTGAACATAAAATAATTGCAAAAGGCATGATTTGGTCGGATGCAATAGCTACATATGCTGGCTTTTGATACAATTCAAGATGGCTGCCAATATTTTTGCTGAATCAGGTTTGTATTTATCATTTGCACCTAGTATGAGACATATAATCAAAAGAATCAATAACTAGGGTTGAGGGTTTTGTGACACGTGGAGTTGTGTATCCATTTTGCTTGCCACACTGTTGACGTTCACTTGCACAGGATATTATATATTATATCCAAATATATTATAATATGATTACTCATATTGATGGTATGATGATTTAGAATAAAGTATGCCTAATTGTAATGAAGCATGTAAGGATGCGACCTTATTATATTTAGTCATTTAATTTTAATATAAATTTTTTTTATTAGGCCTACAACATCACACTATGTCAATATCAAGATATGTTATCTCAATGAGCATAATATAAATTCGCATATGTCATTATAATATTATTATCATGCGTGGTATTATAATATTAAAATATATTAGGTTACGGTTATTGTAATAGCAATATAAGACAATACAGTTTAGAGATATACATTTAAAATGCCAGGATTTTACATTTTGATGCCAGTATACTAAGATATGACTTTACAGTACGGCTAGACCTTATAATGTTGTTGTCTTGTGTGACCTTTCTTAGTTCATTGTTCAGATGATGTCGATGATGTGGTTTGGTTACTGTATGTTATTAGGACCGGTCGGAGGCCGGTACTATTAAGTTTATTTTGTCTGAGTTTGTGTCCTATTTAGGGGAAAGAGGGGTTCTGTGTGGGGAACGGTTGACATTTCTGTACACCAGTCCTAATGAAGATGTCGAATATAACGTTTCAGGTCCTTAGGTTAAGTACTTTTGTCTTAAACAAGTGTTCAGAAATAATAATTCAAGATTATGTATCTGGCGCCGGGATTTTAAAGGTCACCAGCATAATTCAGCAGTCAGAAAATAATGTACAATCACCCAATGCTTTTTCAATGACGGGCCAGCGTCGAAGCCTGTGGGTCAACATTGAAACAGTATTGGTTGAATGACACGTGTTTGTGCGAAGTATATACAACAGAGCCGGTGATAGATTAGTGCTGGGTCAGCGTCGTAGACAATTGACCGGCATTGAACCAGCAATGGGTTGCAACGCTGGCCCAACATTGAATCGGAATTTGGTGGGTAGGCCTACATGTAATCCTCTGTATCAGGTACATCGTGACAAGTATTGAATGAATGTTGGCCAACATCGGCGATGGTGGTGGAAGTAATAGCCTACACATCGAAGACATTTAGAATTCTGGCCCATGAGGAAGGCCAATTCTGTGAAACGCAGTGACGTCATCGGAAACCGTTTTGAATGGGAATTCGATGAAAACAAAGTTATATAAGACCCCCTCCCCCATACATCATTGTAATAGCTAGCTCGGTGACAACAATGGAGGTCAAGGCTTTAGAGTTTCACAGAATACACTGATTTTTTTTCTATAGCAGGCTAAATGTAAATAAAGACATCTAATTTAAAAATAAAATGAGCCGCCCAGCTCGTTACTAACTATTAACAACGGTTTGTTTTTTTATACACAAATTCCTAATTCAATACAATGTATACATGAATTACCGTAAAATCCATTTAAAGACCAATAATCCGCTGTGGAAAATATGGATATAGTGTAAATATTTAATTTACACAAACGTTTGAAGTCATTTTTGTATTAAGACTTTTTGAATAAATAACATTTTTTTAATAACGGTATTTGCGCATATATATTTAAAGCTGCCCCTTGGGATGAGAATTTTCAATTTTGTCAATTTTGAAAATTTAATTTATATGAAGCTATATAACCTACTAATCTTGAATAAAAAAGAAAAATATAAAAAAACATGTTAATTCACTAAAAAAGACTAAACGATCTCTATTTCCAAGACATATACTGTCATGTAAACAAGTTTGTTAACAGCATACCACAATATAAACGGAAAATACTGACCATATCGGACGGCATGTTCATAGTAACCACATAGTTACATCAAAAGATGCCACCCTTAATTGCTGTGGGAACGGGCTGATCGGAGGGGTTCCCCCGCAGCACTGAATGTCTGATCAACGCTGGGCCGACGGCATCAACATGTTGCCCAATGCTGTAGGAACATTCAAACGTCCTTTAGCAGGAGTTTAGGTATACAAAAAGTTTGTTTGAGTTACAGTGGGATTCATAAAATAGTGGATAATTTTGTATTTTTTTTAATCTAAAAATCCCGTTAAAAATAAAATCATGATCTGTGGGATACACTACTTCATTACAAAATAAAAAACGAAAATTTATGTCATCATAAGGAGCTGCTTTAAGTAAAATAATTGTTGGATTTAGCTGAACGTGGTAATCAAAATAAAAAAAACAGGAAATGCCTTAAAGAACAGTGATGTTTCGGAATAAATATAGCAATAATTTTTTACAGAACAAGCATCATACTAGATGCGAATTCATCACTTATAGCCACAGCAAGATTGTATGCCAAATAAAAAAACTACTTTTTAATTGGCTATTTTTCGATTAAATTTGAGGTTTTAATTTATATATTATACATTGCGGAAGGTATACATTTATGTCCAAATATTTTTTGCAGATTTTTAACATAAATGTGCTCATTTAATGCCTTTTCAAAACACTCAACACTCTTGAAATATGCTATATATATAAAACAAAAATGTATAAACACGATCGTAGGCCCTATGGTCAGCTGTTTGTTTATTGACTATTTGGCGGCCATCTTGATTGTTTGTAAAAGAAACAACAATGTTTCTTCCCCATCCACGTGTGAAAGTCAGTATTGTGGGGAGCCTCCGTGACCGAGAGGTAGCGTGCTCGGCCTCAGACGCCAGGGCTCGTATTTCGAATCCTGGGTCTGGAGGACAGTGTCATTTCAATCATCTCACCATCCTCAGGAGGTTCTCTTGGCCCAATTTAGCCTATATGTGCACAAAGGTGGCCTAAAGCCCGATTCATTTCATTTTAACACCTCTATGTAGCCCTTTAACGCATCTCGGTTGCCCTGTAACCAATCAATCAATCAATAAAACTTCTATAGCGCCTATATCCTCAGCGGACCGAGCTCAGAGGTGCACAAATCCTTAGCGTGATCATGTGTCATAATTGAGGCCAAAGCAGGTTCGTCAACAGGGAGCCGGGCAGCTGAGGGACTAGGGTGGAAAAGCCAGGTCAAATAGGTGAGATTTAAGTAACTTCCGGAATGTTAAGATTGTTTTGGCATTACGTATTGGCACATGCAGGGCGTTCCATAAGGCTGGACCAGATGTAGAGAAAGCTCTTGACCCAGTCTTAGTCTTAATACGAGGAACAACAAATCTATTTGAATTAGTGAAGCGTAGATATTTTTAGTATTTCGGCCGTACCAGTAAATCAGCCAGATATGCAGGTTGGTTTTCTTTTAGGGTTCGGAAAGCTATTGCACATATTTTAAAATGAATGCGCAACTTGACAGGAAGCCAATTTAATCGTTTTAAAATTGAAACGGAACGACTAAATCGTGGGGCCTTGGTTACCACGCTTGTAAGGCAGCTTTGAACGCGTTGTAATCTAGCGACATCCTTTTCTGGCATATTGTGAAAAAGAGAGTTACAATAATCTAACTTACTACTGACGAGTGCCACTGCATTTTACTTGGCAAGATCTAAGGACAGACTTTTTCGAATTCGACGCAGGTCACGGATATGATAGAAGCATGCCCTACATGTTTGGGATATGTGTTTTCGGAAATTCAGGCTATTGTCGAATAGTACACCAAGATTTTTAGCTGATGTAGATGGATTTGTGTCTTGACCTAGAAGTAAGCATGGGAAATTATTCAAGATGTTCTTCTCGGTGAAGTTTGGTCCCAATAAGAAGAAATTCTGTCTTGCTAGGATTAATCTTCAGCTAAGATCCTGTCGTCCAGGCCGATACACCAATTAAACAATGTTGCAACTTCTCAAGAGATTCCTTCGCGTTTGAAACTGATAGAGACATGTAAATTTGAGTATCATCGGCATAAAGATAGTGGTGTATGTAAAAAACTAGAGATAATAGCGCTGAGTGGTGTAGTGTATAAAGTAAAAAGCTCTGGTCCTAGCACAGAGCCATGTGGAACTCAAAAGGAAAGTGTGACTTTATCTGAAAAAGTGTCTTTAATTTTTACGGACTGGTGTCTATTTTGCAAATAAGAAGAAAATCAAATTTGAGCCTGGCGAGATAATCCATACCAATCAGAAAGGCTATCTGTTAATGTAGCATGGTCAATGGTGTCAAAAGCGGCCGACAAGTCAAGCAAGGTTAGAGCCGTAACTTCACCCTTGTCCATACTAATAATGATATCGTTATGTACATTTCGTAGAGCCGATTCTGTGGAATGATGTTTCCTGTAGGCCGATTGTAATGTATTAGATAGATGGTTATTTTTTATATGAGCTTGCAGTTCATTGGCTTCTATCTTTTCTAAGATTTTGGAAATGAAACTTAAGTTGGATACAAGCCTGTAATTTTCCAGCTCGTTTTTAGGAAGAGATGTTTTTTTCAGTAGTGGTCTTACATGAGCTACTTTGAAATTATGAGGAAATGTACTAGTTTCCATTGAAATGCTAATTATGTCAGTGATGGGAGTTATTAATAAGTCAAGAAAATTTTTCAACACGCTTGTAGGAATGGGATCCAGATCACATGATTTTGACGATGAACTCAAAATAAGCTTTTCAATTTCATCTTCTGACGCACGTTCAAAAACGTTCATTTTTGGTTTATGCACTTATGGAATATTATGTACTTTATCTGAAAATTTGGAACGGATAGTTTCAATTTTATCCACAAAATACCTAGAGAAATATGATCACAGAGTGCTTTTGTTGATGTGAATTCTGGCAGAGCAGGAGGTGGAATTCTATGAAGAATGTTATTCATTGAATTCCAAAGGCGACGGGGATTGTCCGAATTTTCTACAATAACATCAGCTAAATATTTTGATTTAGCTTTTGTCATCATTCCATCACACAGGTTGCATTGATGTGTGTAACGAGAACGATCTAGATGTGTGCGAGATCTTTGTAATATTGTTTTAAAATAATTGATTACTTGATATGTTTGACCGTAATTTTATTAAGTAAGTGTCGGATTTTTTTGGCTCATCTTCCAGTAAATAATCTCTGATTTGACAGCAGAGATTTTAGCATATTTTGGTTGTGCTTAAGCTTGACCCAACATCCCCTGTGATAAGCACTGATAAGCTATACTAATATATTACTGCTGGAATAAACAAATCTGTGCATCTCGAACACACAATATTAACTATTTTGTCTGTCGGAACAGGGTGGAAATGGAACAGTACCGGGTATGGCCATCGATCTTTTTATATTGTATGTCCACCGTGGTAATTTAAAATATTTTATTATTGCATAAACTGTATAAGAATTAGTCAAGTATCTATCTCATTTGATGCTAGATTTCAAAATTACAGATTTTTCTCTAAAATACAAAATATCTCATAACCTCTTTAAGCTACATTTCTGAAAGAGGCATCATATATTTTTGTTCTTGTCTAAGGGGTATACCAAACCACCCCGAATGGCACTAAATATTGGTCTGGCCCAAGTACTATTAGAAATGCTTACATACCTAAACACTTTTCTGAAGAACAGAAGAAACAAGTTGAAATTAAATTCAGAAGAATGTCTTAAGAACTTCTGAAGAAATTTGGAAGCTAATTTAGCTAACAAAAAAAGCAGCTTTAAAGGAAACATAAGCTGGTGTAATTTTTTATCATGTATCGTTTTTTTTTTATGAGGCAAAACATTTAAACAATATTATGTTTAAATTATCTGCGCTGCTTAGCACGTGTGGTGGAATTTGTATCTTATTATTTGGTTTTTATTTCGATGTGCTTATGTATAGGAATAATTGACTATGTCACTGCCTAATAAAATAAAATAACGACAATGGTTCAACTACTGTGTTATCCAAACTTTTTCACACTTTTCGGTGAATTTTCAGAAATGCATGTAGTTGTCAATCGAAGAACCTAGTTTTTGGGATAGGTTGTTTAGATGTTATAAAACCATATAAATATCTGTGAATTTTCTGGTCATTTTTTTCTGTAACTCGAAGATTAAGTTCGAATTAAGTCACCACGTTTACTATTTAATTTCGGTTCAACTTTTAAATTGAATCGTTTTCTAGATTTAGTCTTACTTTTACAGCTATAATATGCCATATTAATGTATTTCCATAAATTGCCCCTAGATTTTTGTATAATGGAAGTGTTTTATAGTTCTATTCTTTTCTCAGATAAATTAAGACATCCCGTGTGTCGAACATATTTCACCTTGTGATATTTATTTTTTTCATCGAAATGCGACAAAGACGTACCCGCATTATCTCAGAACCAACTTTCATCTCATTGCACTGAAATAAAAAGCATGCTCTCCGTTAGCATTATTCTCAACTGGTTTATTTGTGTGTTCAAAGACTGAATGTTTATACCGAGAATGGTTGTCGGTTTTGTCATAAATATGAGTTTACCCTGTAATAAAGTGATCGATTCATAGTTAGTCTACTTTAAGTTGGCTGGTTTCAAACTACATTAGTTCTTGTATGGAGACCGCAACTTTCATCAATGTTGCAGTGAGGATATCAACATTATCTGAATATTGTCAGTACACGTAGGAAGTATTATATAATCACTAGGTGGCATTGTGTACAGCGATGAAGTCAATCCTCTCACCAGATGACTCTACATGCTTATATCTGGTATCTAGGCCAAGCCCTGTCAAAAAGACATATTCATTTCAAGCATAATTTGACAGCTGGCATAATACTACTAATATAGCTTGATATAGCAGTGTTGTCTTCCAAGATATAGGCCTACTCCTCTCTCTTGAAACTGTAATGACCCCCTGTCATTTTGTCATGTGACGACATTGTAGTGATAAATAATTACTGTTTCGGAAATATATTTATTTTTTAAACCCAGCATAAACATACTGTTTTGGCCTAATTATTGGATGTTCTTAGCCCATTAGTCTATTTCGACCACACAAGGGGTGAAGGGGAGCAACGATTTTATCTAAGTAATGCCACATTCTTTGTTTACAAATAGCAGGACTGCATAACATTTTATTGCACATCATCACATGGGTAAATCAACTGTAAAAGTATGCCATTCAGCAACGTATAGCTAAACCTTATGTAGCTACCTATAGATCTCCCATAATAAATTATAGCCTAATGTCAGGGTCTAACCTATTATTCTAACAACCGTATATTCTGACACTTTAGTATGTACAGCAGAAAATAAGTGAGACGATAGTGGGCTACATTTTTTACATACATTGTTGATCAGTTAATATGATGGATTTGAAAAGTATCTAGTCACTCAAAATCTGCTCCCCAATATCTCACAAGAAAATGGTAGGCTATTAAGGAATAAATCTAGTAGAATCACTTGATAAGACATTAGTGTCGTTATGAAAATTGTTATGGTAGTGGTTATGGTAATTATATAGATGAGTGGCGATGGAGGAGAGAAATCCCGCAAAACAGGTTTATCTCTCTAAATGAATAAGTTTGTTTAGCCCTTAAATCGCTCAATTATTGGAGATCAAAGGGGTTTTTTCAATTTGAAATCATCATAAATGTCTTAGTTAGCTCTTTCCGATTCATTTGAATACCTGTGTTATGGGTCTACGGTCATTATAAATATTTTACCCTTACAGCGCGCGGATTGACTTTAGTCGTCAGAATCTGACGTCTACAGACGTCAGATTCTGACGACTAAAGTCAATCCGCGCGCTTTCATATTCTTCTTTTATTTGAATTTGGCATTAGTGAAGCAAATACCAGCTTTAAATGAATGAACAATATGGGGCCTACCATCATGTTTATTACTAATTATTCACAAATATCAATATAACTTATTTTATTGACTTCCTATTTTACAGTAAAATTACACAGCCAAGGGGATTTTGTGTCTATTGACCCCCATTTGATGCGTAATGATTTTGAATAGTTTTCAGTTAGAGTTTTCATATTACGTATACGGATGCATCTTAGGATAGTACACGTCAGGTTTGAAGATGAGTTTAGGCTTACCATTGACCTATATTTTTAGAGTGATAATCACAGCATTTTGTCACTCACAATAGCTTAATGTACATTCTTTATGCCTTAGATATACACTCTTCATATTTGGCACAGAATGCATCCGAGGAAACTACTTCAAATGCCAAGTGAAAAAAAATTAATGTACAATATCAATTTGAACAGTTTCAGTTAGTCATTAAGCCAAAATGTACCAATCCACCGTATTTGCAACTAAAGTTAACTTCAGCTTAATCTATAAAGTAGTGAAGTATATGCTTACACGTGTGTCTGTGGGTATTAAAGGGCCATAAATGTTTAACTAGACACAAAATCTAACCGATACCTACCTCGATCTATTGTATTTAAATGATATTTAAATGTAGGACATCATATATTAAACCTTATATGTATTTAAATAGAGCTGATCCTTATTTAAATTGATCATATTCTCTATTTTTTGCTATGCACAAAGTCGAAAATAAATAATAGGAGTTTACTATTGTGCTAAAAAGCGGTATATGTCATTGTAATGTAATGCAATTTCAGGACTTGTAGGGTCACCTATTTTATATTACTATGGCATGAAAATAAACATTTGTTGCTGGAAATTTAACTTATGCATATAATTGTATATTTGCAACATTCCTAAATGTTTTACCATAGTACAGTTAGCTTATCATTTTGTCCACGTTCCGTGCTATGACATGGCGCAATCGTTAAAGCGTGGCGCTCTGCCGATGTCGCTGCCTGTCGTGCGGTTTCGAATCCCGCTTGGTGCAGAATTTTCAGAGAAATATCATGTTTCTCCCCTCTCAATCTTGGGACATTGTTAAGATGTTGTGTCCTTTGGCAAGGCACTTCACCCTCAAATGCTTCACTTGACTCAGGTAAAAATGAGTACCTGGTAGGACAGAGATGGCAATGTGTACGATGAGTTCAATGCGCAGAAACGGCTGCAGGACTGTATGCTCTCCGTGGAGTTGAAATGGCACACGAATGAACAGGTCCAGTGACCAGGGGGTAAGATGTAAAGTCGGATGATAGGTCTTCAGACTTGATATCAGACTATAAACCTTCATATTTACCTTTATCTACATTTCTGCTATTCAATCATTTAATTTGCTAAAGAATATTGAATAGGATATTAAAGTTATCGTTATTACCCTTTATTGCCCCTATATACCCTTTATTTCCTCAATTTCGGGCACTAATACCAGGGGGATCTTAGAGAACTATTGAAATGTTTTTCTATGTTGTCTCAATAATGTATGCTGAAATTTCCACCTTGTTGCGAATTTGCTCCAGGTACGTCATATATTTATAGCCTAGACCTCCTGTCTAAATCCTTCTGGGTCTCCCCTAGCTTGAATTTCCAAAAACACATATCCCAAACATATAGGGCATGCTTCTATCATATCCGTGACCTGCGTCGAGTTCGAAAAAGTTGGCCTCAGAACTTGTCAAGCAAATTGACGTGGCACTGGTGAGTAGCAAGTTATATTATTGTAATTCATTTTTTCACAATATGCCAGAAAAGGATTTCGCTAGATTACAAAGCGTTCAGAACTGCCTTGCAAGAGTGGTAACCAGAGTCCTACGTTTTAGTCGTTCCATTCTATTCTAAAACAATAAAATTGGCTTCCTGTCAAGTTTTGCATTTATTTTATGATATGCACAATAACTTTCCGTGCCCTAAAACATTTGGTTGGCATTGGAACGATAGTAGCATCATTCTTTTATTGATTCTGGTATCTGAAGGGTTAAATATTCATATTTTTATGTAGTATCTATGTAAAATAAAGAGATCAGCATTTTGAATAGCATAAGGAGGGTATACAATATTATTAAATCAGAGATTGATTACAACAACTTACAGAAATGGTGCTTCCTGTTTCAGCGTGCTTTTAATATTTATTAGAACATGATATTACTGTTAGAAGAAATCATTAAAGGGTTTGTATTTATACGATTCCGGTTCCTGAAATCTCAACCAATTATTTGTTTGTATAATAACCTCATAAAAAAAGAGATCAGAAGATATGTATTTTGAATCATTAATTTGTTGTCACATTGGACAGATTTGGGTAGACGGTATCCTTGAAATCCTAATATTTATATCATTTTTGTACCTAAAGTGCTAAACAATTATATTTAGGTATAAATCTTACTAAAAATAAAATAATCATTACAGTAGTTATTTTTTAGGATGTTCAGCCTACTAGTATAATAGATATAACTTATTACAAATTATTTTACTAATTCTACTTTCCCGACCATCTGGCCACAAAATGTTAAGATGTCAAATTTGTATAAAAAACCACAACTTAACCAGCCAAATAATACTTCCTGATAATATCACTTTTAAATTGGTTTATGATGCAATTTAGTCTATTTTGGTCATACTGCTGAGCTACTATTGCTGCTGGCCTATAAACTGGTTCAGAAGTTTAATACAATTTGTTTTCATTTGACAACCATTGGGAATGTTTTGATTGAAGGATACCTCAAAATATGACGATAGATGTATAAATAGCTTTTTTAAAAAAATCATGTGAAGAAAGAGGTAGGCCCCTATTACAGCACACTATGCTTCAAATATTTGACAAGATAAGGTCGCTTGGCGGCCATTTTAAACTTAGGACGCCAATGGTCTAAAATGACCGTCACAAAAATGCCAAGATGATTTTTTGACAATTTCAGGTAATAATTTTCGCAAAAATTCACACTGGACAGAATTACGCAAACAACCCCACTACGGTTTAATATCTGACATTGGGGTATGCACTACTAGTGTATTAATCATATAATCTGATAATATACCTAATAAAATGTTAAAATGTGGAATAAAACAAGTTTTGGAAACATTATGTAAGACTACTGTATGCCCAATATTAGGCCAGCGGGGACTGACTCCCTCATAAATCATGTAGATAGGCCTGGCAGTTCCTTCACTAATACATCAGTGCAAACGTCGAGGTCGCAGATTTAATCTGCGACCTCGGGAGAAACGGAGGATTGCAGTGGGAACACGGAAGACGCCCTCGGCCCCCTCGACCTGTTTCCACATGTTTTTTTAACGATAAGTTGAGCCAATGCTGTTGGATTAATGTTGGGCTATAGGCATAGCTGCAGACGACAGGTCCAACGTTATTGTCCAGGGCATTTAAGCCAAAAAGTGGTAAACATAGGAACAAATTGCAACAGAAGATTCTTTGCTTTTTTTGTATTCATTAACATATCTACAATGACAGAAAAAATCCCAAGCCAGAAAAATTCGGAAACTTGTTTTACGGGCCTTTTTTTGAGGGTACCCTAAAATGGCTAAATTATGGTTATCACTCACCCAAGTCGTAATATATTTTGAAAAAGTAATTGCTTGTTACCCATAATTATTTGAAAAACTTCTAAATAAAAACTAAAAGAGAATAGAAGTGAGGTTCGAATAAAAAATTAACCCCTTTGCGCAATATTTGGAAAATCTGGATACATTTTTCAAAGTGAAAAAAACATATTTTGAAACAACAACTATAATTTAGGAGAGAGAAAAAGAAGAAAGACATAATGCATTCTGGTGTTCAGTAGACTTAATTTTATTTTATGGGTATCATCAAACCATCATCATATGGGTAAATCAACTGTAAAAGTATGCCATTCAGCAACGTATAGCTAAACCTTATGTAGCTACCTATAGATCTCCCATAATAAATTATAGCCTAATGTCAGGGTTTAACCTATTATTCTAACAACCGTATATTCTGATACTTTAGTATGTACAGCAGAAAATAAGTGAGACGATAGTGGGCTACATTTTTGACATACATTGTTGATCAGGTAATATGATGGATTTGAAAAGTATCTAGTCACTGAAAATCTGCTCCCCAATATCTCACAAGAAAATGGTAGGCTATTAAGGAATAAATCTAGTAGAATCACTTGATAAGACATAAGTGTCGTTATGAAAATTGTTATGGTAGTGGTTATGGTAGTTATATGGATGAATGGCGATGGAGGAGAGAAATCCCGTAAAACAGGTTTATCTTTCTAAATGAATAAGTTTGTTTAGCCCTTAAAACGCTGAATTATTGGAGATCAAAGGGTTTTTTCAATTTGAAATCATCAAAAATGTCTTAGTTAGCTCTTTCCGATTCATTTGAATACCTGTGTTATGGGTCTACGGTCATTATAAATATTTTTACCCTTACAGCGCGCGGATTGACTTTAGTCGTCAGAATCTGACGTCTGTAGACGTCAGATTCTGACGACTAAAGTCAATCCGCGCGCTCTAAGGGTTAACTCTTTCATATTCTTCTTTTATTTGAATTTGGCATTAGTGAAGCAAATGCCAGCTTTAAGTGAATGAACAATATGGGGCCTACCATCATATTTATTACTAATTATTCACAAATATCAATATAACTTATTTTATTGACTTCCTATTTTACAGTAAAATTACACAGCCAAGGGGATTTTGTGTCTATTGACCCCCATTTGATGCGTAATTATTTTGAATAGTTTTCAGTTAGAGTTTTCATATTACGTATACGGATGCATCTTAGGATAGTACACGTCAGGTTTGAAGATGAGTTTAGGCTTACCTATATTTTTAGAGTGATAATCACAGCATTTAGTCACTCACAATAGCTTAATGTACATTCTTTGGGCCTTAGATATACACTCTTCATATTTGGCACAGAATGCATCCGAGGAAACTACTTCAAATGCCATGTGAAAAAAAAATGTACAATATCAATTTGAACAGTTTCAGTTAGTCATTAAGCCAAAATGTACCAATCCACCGTTTTTGCAACTAAAGTAAACCCCAGCTTAGTCTATAAAGTAGTGAAGTATATGCTTTAGTAGCCTACACGTGTGTCTGTGGGTATTAAAGGGCCATACATGTTTAACTGGACACAAAATCTAACCGATACCTACCTCTATCTATTGTATTTAAATGATATTTAAATGTAGGACATCATATATTAAACCTTATATGTATTTAAATAGAGCTGATCCTTATTTAAATTGATCATATTCTCTATTTTAGATCATTTTTTGCTATGCACAAAGTCGAAAATAAATAATAGGAGTTTACTATTGTGCTAAAAAGCGGTATATGTCATTGTAATGTAATGCAATTTCAGGACTAGTAGGGTCACCTATTTTATATTACTATGGCATGAAAATAAACATTTGTTTCTGGAAATTTAACTTATGCATATAATTGTATATTTGCAACATTCCTAAATGTTTTACCATAGTACAGTTAGCTTATCATTTTGTCCACGTTCCGTGCTATGGCATGGCGCAATGGTTAAAGCGTGGCGCTCTGCCGATGTCGCTGCCTGTCGTGCGGTTTCGAATCCCGCTTGGTGCAGAATTTTCAGAGAAATATCATGTTTCTTCCCTCTCAATCTTGGGACATTGTTAAAATGTTGTGTCCTTTGGCAAGGCACTTCACCCTCAAATGCTTCACTTGACTCAGGTGAAAATGAGTACCTGGTAGGACAGAGATGGCAATGTGTACGATGAGTTCAATGCGCAGAAACGGCTGCAGGACTGTATGCTCTCCGTGGAGTTGAAATGGCACACGAATGAACAGGTCCAGTGACCAGGGGGTAAGATGTAAAGTCGGATGATAGGTCTTCAGACTTGATATCAGACTATAAACCTTCCTATTTACCTTTATCTACATTTCTGCTATTCAATCATTTAATTTGCTATAGAATATTGAATAGGATATTAAAGTTATCGTTATTACCCTTTATTGCCCCTATATACCCCTTATTTCCTCAATTTCGGGCACTAATACCAGGGGGATCTTAGAGAACTTTTGAAATGTTTTTCTATGTTGTCTCAATAATGTATGCTGAAATTTCCACCTTGTTGCGAATTTGTTCCAGGTACGTCATCTATTTACAGCCTAGACCTCGTGTCCAAATCCTTCTGGGTCTCCCCTAGCTTGAATTTCCAAAAACACATATCCCAAACATATAGGGCATGCTTCTATCATATCTGTGATCTGCGTCGAATTCGAAAAAGTTGGCCTCAGAACTTGTCAAGCAAATTGACGTGGCACTGGTGAGTAGCAAGTTATATTATTGTAATTCATTTTTTCACAATATGCCAGAAAAGGATTTCGCTAGATTACAAAGCGTTCAGAGCTGCCTTGCAAGAGTGGTAACCAGGGTCCTACGTTTTAGTCGTTCCATTCTATTTTAAAACAATTAAATTGGCTTCCTGTCAAGTTTTGCATTTATTTTATGATATGCACAATAACTTTCCGTGCCCTAAAACATTTGGTTGGCATTGGAGCGATAGTAGCATTATTCTTTTATTGATTCTGGTATCTGAAGGGTTAAATATTCATATTTTTATGTAGTATCTATGTAAAATAAAGAGATCAGCATTTTGAATAGCATAAGGAGGGTATACAATATTATTAAATCAGAGATTGATTACAACAACTTACAGAAATGGTGCTTCCTGTTTCAGCGTGCTTTTAATATTTATTAGAACATGATATTACTGTTAGAAGAAATCATTAAAGGGTTTGTATTTATACGATTCCGGTTCCTGAAATCTCAACCAATTATTTGTTTGTATAATAACCTCATAAAAAAAGAGATCAGTAGATATGTATTTTGAATCATTAATTTGTTGTCACATTGGACAGATTTGGGTAGACGGTATCCTTGAAATCCTAATATTTATATCATTTTTGTACCTAAAGTGTTAAACAATTATATTTAGGTATAAATCTTACTAAAAATAAAGTAATCATTACAGTAGTTATTTCTTAGGATGTTCAGCCTACTAGTATAATAGATATAACTTATTACAAATTATTTTACTAATTCTACTTTCCCGACCATCTGGCCACAAAATGTTAAGATGTCAAATTTGTATAAAAAACCACAACTTAACCAGCCAAATAATACTTCCTGATAATATCACTTTTAAATTGGTTTATGATGCAATTTAGTATATTTTGGTCATACTGCTGAGCTACTATTGCTGCTGGCTTATAAACTGGTTCAGAAGTTTAATACAATTTGTTTTCATTTGACAACCATTGGGAATGTTTTGATTGAAGGGTACCTCAAAATATGTCGATAGATGTATAAATAGCTTTTTTAAAAAAATCATGTGAAGAAAGAGGTAGGCCCCTATTACAGCACACTATGCTTCAATTATTTGACAAGTTAAGGTCGCTTGGCGGCCATTTTAAACTTAGGACGCTAATGGTCTAAAATGACCGTCACAAAAATGCCAAGATGATTTTTTGACAATTTCAGGTAATAATTTTCGCAAAAATTCACACTGGACAGAATTACGCAAACAACCCCACTACGGTTTAATATCTGACATTGGGGTATGCACTACTAGTGTATTAATCATATAATCTGATAATATACCTAATAAAATGTTAAAATGTGGAATAAAACAAGTTTTGGAAACATTATGTAGGACTACTGTATGCCCAATATTAGGCCAGCGGGGACTGACTCCCTCATAAATCATGTAGATAAAATGAAATGAATCGGGCTTTAGGCCACCTTTGTGCACATATAGGCTAAACTGGGCCAGGAGAACCTCCTGAGGATGGTGAGATGATTGAGATGACACTGTCCTCCAGACACAGGATTCGAAATTCGAGCCCTGGCGGTCTGAGGCCGAGCACGCTACCTCTCGGTCACGGAGGCTCCCCACAATACTAACTTTCACACGTGGATGGGGAAGAAACAATTTTGTTTCTTTCAAACCGCCGAGACCGGGAACCGAACCCCGGACTCTGGCGTGAAAGGCAACGGTGCTAACCACTACCCTAGGGCCCCCGCCCAAATTATGTAGATAGGCCTGGCAGTTCCTTCACTAATACATCAGTGCAAACGTCGAGGTCGCAGATTTAATCTGCGACCTCGGGAGAAACGGAGGATTGCAGTGGGAACACGGAAGACGCCCTCGGCCCCCTCGACCTGTTTCCACATGGTTTTTTTAACGATAAGTTGAGCCAATGCTGTTGGATTAATGTTGGGCTATAGGCATAGCTGCAGACGACAGGTCCAACGTTATTGTCCAGGGCATTTAAGCCAAAAAGTGGTAAACATAGGAACAAATTGCAACAGAAGCTTCTTTGCTTTTTTTGTATTCATTAACATATCTACAATGACAGAAAAAATCCCAAGCCAGAAAAATTCGGAAACTTGTTTTACGGGCCTTTTTTTGAGGGTACCCTAAAATGGCTAAATAATGGTTGTCACTCACCAAAGTCGTAATATATTTTGAAAAAGTAATTGCTTGTTACCCATAATTATTTGAAAAACTTCTAAATAAAAACTAAAAGAGAATAGAAGTGAGGTTCGAATAAAAAATTAACTCCTTTGCGCAATATTTGGAAAATCTGGATACATTTTTCAAAGTGAAAAAAACATATTTTGAAACAACAACTATAATTTAGGAGGGACAAAAAAGAAGAAAGACATAATGCATTCTGGTGTTCAGTAGACTTAATTTTATTTTATGGGTATCATCAAACCATCATCATATGGGTAAATCAACTGTAAAAGTATGCCATTCAGCAACGTATAGCTAAACCTTATGTAGCTGCCTATAGATCTCCCATAATAAATGATAGCCTAATGTCAGGGTCTAACCTATTATTCTAACAACCGTATATTCTGACACTTTAGTATGTACAGCAGAAAATAAGTGAGACGATAGTGGGCTACATTGTTGACATACATTGTTGATCAGTTAATATGATGGATTTGAAAAGTATCTAGTCACTGAAAATCTGCTCCCCAATATCTCACAAGAAAATGGTAGGCTATTACGGAATAAATCTAGTAGAATCACTTGATAATACATTAGTGTCGTTATGAAAATTGTTATGGTAGTGGTTATGGTAGTTATATAGATGAATGGCGATGGAGGAGAGAAATCCCGTAAAACAGGTTTATCTTTCTAAATGAATAAGTTTGTTTAGCCTTTAAAACGCTGAATTATTGGAGATCAAACGGTTTTTTTCAATTTGAAATCATCACAAATGTCTGAGTTAGCTCTTTCCGATTCATTTGAATACCTGTGTTATGGGTCTACGGTCATTATAAATATTTTTACCCTTACAGCGCGCGGATTGACTTTAGTCGTCAGAATCTGACGTCTACAGACGTCAGATTCTGACGACTAAAGTCAATCCGCGCGCTGTAAGGGTTCACTCTTTATGTGCTGCATTACTCTTTCATATTATTCTTTTATTTGAATTTGGCATTAGTGAAGCAAATGCCAGCTTTAAATGAATGAACAATATGGGGCTTACCATCACGTTTAATACTAGTCCTATTTATAATCAGACCGAATTATTCAGAAATATCAACATGACTTATTTTATGGACTTCCTATTTTACAGTAATATTACACAGCCAAGGGGATTTTGTGTCCATTGACCCCCATTTGATGCGTAATTATTTTGAATAGTTTGAGTTAGAGTTTTCAAATTATGAATATGGATGCATCTTAGGATAGTACAGGTCAGGTTTGAAGATGAGTATAGGCTTACCATTGACCTATATTTTTAGAGTGATAATCACAGCATTTTGTCACTCACAATAGCTTAATGTACATTCTTTAGGTCTTAGATATGCACTCTTCATATTTTGCACACAATGCATCCGAGGTGCCATGTGAAAAAAAAATGTACACTATCAATTTGAACAGTTTCAGTTAGTCATTAAGCCAAAATGTACCAATCCACCGTTTTTGCAACTAAAGTAAACCCCAGCTAAGTCTATATAATAGTGAAGTATATGATTTAGTAGCCTACACGTGTGTCTGTGGGTATTAAAGAGCTATACATGTTTACCTGGACACAAAATCTAACCGATACCTACCTCTATCTATTGTATTCACATTAAATGACATTTAAATGTAGGACATATATTAAACATATATTAAACCTTCTTTGTATTTAAATAGAGCTGATCCTTATTTAAATTGATCATATTCACAATTTTAGATCATTTGTTTGCTATGCACAAAATCGAAAATAAATAATAGGAGTTTACTATTGTGCTAAAAAACGGTATATGTCATTGTAACGTAATGCAATTTCAGGTCTTGTGGGGTCACCTATTTTATATTACTATGACATGAAAATAAACATTTGTCGTTGGAAATTTAACTTATGCAAATAATTGTATATTTGTCCTAATTAGAAAACAACCATCATATTTTTGCAACATTCCTAAATGTTTTACTATGGTACAGTTAGCTCATAATTTTGTCCACGTTCCGTGCTATGACATCTACATTTCTGATATTCAATCATTTAATTTTTTTATAGGATATTGAAAAGGATATTAAAGTTATCGCTATTATCATTTATATACCCCTTATTACCTCACTTTTGGGCACTAATACCAGGGTGATCTTTCTGGTATTAAATCCTTCTGGGTCTCCCCTAGCTTGAATTTCCGAAAACACATATCCCAAACATATAGGGCATGCTTCTATCATATCCGTGACCTGCGTCGAATTCGAAAAAGTCTGTCCTCAGATCTTGTCAAGCAAATTGCCGTGGCACTGGTGAGTAGCAAGTAAGATTATTGTAATTCACTTTTTCACAATATGCCAGAAAAGGGTTTCGCTAGATTACAGAGCGTTCAGAGCTGCCTTGCAAGAGTGGTAACCAGAGCCCTACGTTTTAGTCGTTCCATTCTATTCTAAAACAATTAAATTGGCTTCCTGTCAAGTTTTGCATTCATTTTATGATATGCACAATAACTTTCCGAACCCTAAACTGTTTGCTTACAAAGCGTTTTATGTTTAAACATTTGGTTAGCTTTGGAACGATAGTAGCATTATTCTTTTATTGATTCTGGTATCTCAAGGGTTAATTATTCATATTTAATTGATAAAGAGATCAGCATGTTGAATAGCATAAGGAGAGTATACAATATTATTAAATCAGACATTGATTACAACCACTTACAGAAATGGTGCTTCTTGTTTGAGCGTGCTTTTAATATTTATTAGAACATGATATTACTGCTAGAACAAATCATTAAAGGGCTAGTATGTATACGATTCCGGCTCCTGAAATCTCAACCAATTATTTGTTTGTATAATAATCTCATTAAAAAGAGATCAGTGGATATGTGTTTTTAATCATTAAAGAATCATTCAGCTTCAAAACGCGCATGCCTGGGACGGTCAAGTGTAGGCCAACAGTAGCCTATTGAGTACAGATTGACGGCATTAATATAGCCACTGAACTGATTACAAGATACTACTCAAACGAGACATTGATCCAGTGCTGTTTTAAGGTTAGGCCAACGTCTGCGACGCTGGCCCAACATTGAACCAACATTAGATAAATGTACAATGTTTGAGAGAAAGTCCTCCTGCCCAGCAAACGCAAGACATTTGTATGACATTTATGCAATGTCGGCCCAACGTCTTCGACGTTGGTCCAACATTGCATAAAGTCATACAAATGTTTTGTGTTTACTGGGTGACAATACAAACTTGGGGGTCAAGCAGTTTCCAAATCCCCCAGTAATACAGTCAGTTTGTTTGCAAGTAGGCGACCAAGTAGGGGCAAAAGACAAGGGCTTTGAATTATTAACTCATAGATGTCGCTCAAGTATATATGAACTTGCTGTGATTTGAGAACTTGCTCTTAATGAGGCTTTGGGTATGAAACGCATATTTAGTATTATTATGGAATAGGGCCTTGGCTTACCCACGGGCACTATTGCCTTCTGGGGGACCCTTATCCCGCGAATTTTGACAGTTGACTACACCTTTAATTTGTTGTCACATTGGAAAGATTTGGGTAGACGGTATCCTTGCAATCCTAATATTTATATCATTTTTGTACCCAAAGTGCTAAACAATTATATTTAGGTATAAATCTTACTAAAAATAAAGTAATCATTACAGTAGTTATTTTTTTAGGATGTTCAGCCTACTAGTATAATAGATATAAGTTATTACAAATTATTTTAATAATTCTTCTTTCCCGACCCTTTGGCCACAAAATGTTAAGATGTCAAATTTGTATAAAATACCAAAACTTAACCAGCTAAATAATACTTCCTGATAATATTATATCACTTTTAAATTGGTTTATGATGCAATTGAGTATATTTTGGTCCAAATGCTGAGCTACTATTGCTGCTGGTTTATGAATTGGTTCAGAGGTTTAATACAATTTGTTTTCATTTGACAGCCATTGGTAATGTTTTGATTGAAGGATACCTCAAAATATAACGATAGAAGTATAGATAGTTTTTTAGAAAAATCATGTGAAGAAAGAGGTAGGCACCTATTACAGCACACTATGCTTCAAATATTTGACAAGTTAAGGTCGCTTGGCGGCCATTTTGAACTTAGGACGCCAATGGTCCAAAATGACCGTCACAAAAATGCAAAGATGATTTTTTGTCAATTTCAGGTGATAATTTTCGCAAAAATTCACACTGGCAAAATTTACGCAAACAACCCCACTACGGTTTGATATCTGACATAGGGATATGCACTACTAGTGCATAAATCATATAATCTGATAATATACCTAATAAAATGTTAAAATGTGGAATAAAACAAGTTTTGGAAACATTATGTAGGCCTACTGTATGCCCAATATTAGGCCAGCGGGGACTGACTCCCTCATAAATCATGTAGATAGGCCTGGCAGTTCCTTCACTAATACATCAGTGCAAACGTCGAGGTCGCAGATTTAATCTGCGACTTCGGGAGAAACGGAGGATTGCAGTGGGAACACGGAAGACGCCCTCGGCCCCCTCGACCTGTTTCCACATCGTTTTTTAACGATAAGTTGAGCCAATGCGGTTGTATTAATGTTGGGCTATAGGCATAGCTGCAGACGACAGGTCCAACGTTATTGTCCAGGGCATTGAAGCCAAAAAGTGGTAAACATAGGAGCAAATTGCAACAGAAGCTTCTTTGCTTTTTTGTTTTCATTAACATATCTACAATGACAAAAAAAGTCCCAAGCCAGAAAAATTCGGAAACTTTTTTTACGGGCCTTTTTGTGAGGGTACCCTAAAATGGCTAAATTATGGTTATCACTCACCCAAGTCGTAATATATTTTAAAAAAGTAATTGTTTGTTACCCATATTAAAATTTTGAAAAACTTCTAAATAAAAACTAAAAGAGAATAGAAGTGAGGCTCGAATAAAAAAACTAACTCCTTTGCGCAATATTTGGAAAATTTGGATACATTTTTCAATGTGAAAAAAACATATTTTGAAACAACAACTATAATTTTGGGGGGACAAAAAAGAAGAAAGACATAATGCATTCTGATGTTCGGTAGACTTGATTTTATTTTAAATTTTTTCATGGATCAGCTGATATGCCGGTCATGATCGGTATTTAATGATATTCAACCATTCGCCATGCCCAATCCACTGACCGTAGTCGAGTTACTCATCCCCATTGCTCAGACTCTGAGACACTCATATTAGGATAGACGTACGTAGCTGTTGTTTTGGTCGAAGATAATTAATACAATTACGTGTTCCTGATTGACTTGGCTGACTTCTCATTTTTGTACATCCATGAATTTAAATTGTCTTTTCACCATATAAGACCACCAAAATGAAATGAATCGGGCTTTAGGCCACCTTTGTGCACATATAGGCTAAACTGGGCCAGGAGAACCTCCTGAGGATGGTGAGATGATTGAGATGACACTGTCCTCCAGACACAGGATTCGAAATTCGAGCCCTGGCGGTCTGAGGCCGAGCACGCTACCTCTCGGTCACGGAGGCTCCCCACAATACTGACTTTCACACGTGGATGGGGAAGAAACATTTTTTGTTTCTTTCAAACCGCCGAGACCGGGAACCGAACCCCGAACTCTGGCGTGAAAGGCAGCGGTGCTAACCACCACCCTAGGGCCCCCGCCCATAAGACCACCAAGGCCTAAATTTTCCCAGCTTCCACAAATTTAGTTTTAATATATATGGCTATTTTGTTGTTCCTTTCAAAGTTCGTAATACTTTATTTGATGAGCGACCATTGCTTAGTGATTTTTATTCATATATGAAATATAAAATGAGAAAGTTCTAATGCGCCTAAATATCCGGCGTTCCGAGCTCAGAGGCGCAAATAACTTGATATATTATTTTATAAAACTGCTCACAATGTATTTAGCGCTCAACATGATTCTAGAAATAATTGAAGCCTGATTTGAACTAATGTGAATACAAACATTCAACAATAATATTATATAATAATAATCATAATAATTCGAAATATTTTAAAATGTATTTGCTATAATTTTCACTAGAAGACTGATAAATGATATATCATTATAGATGGAAGTAAATTTGTAATCGAAAACTGGTCTGATAATCAGATGTTATTGTACATATATAATTTGCTGAACCTATTGCTGCACACAGAGCAACTGAAGATATGAATTGATCTTAAAGACAGAGCTAAAAAAATACAAGAAAATAAATTAGTCAATTCCAACTCTATGGAAGTAAATTTCTATAAATCTACAGGATGAGATTATACAGCTTCAGTTGATATTTTATCATGAAGTAATAGATCTTTGAGCAATATATTTGCAGCACCTGGACAGTGTTGCCAGTGTCTTTATAATGGAATCATTTGCATAATCATCACTCTTGACAGAAAGTAGAAAACATATATAATAATTGTACTCGGAGTGCAGTTCTGTAACAAAAGCAGTCATGTCTGTGGAATGTTGCAAACACAAATATATTGAGCTGTTCTATTTAGTTGTTTTAATTAATATTCGTCTAGCAGTTTTTAATAATTTTATCCAGGGCATAAAATTTTGTATTCGGATGTATTCCATGCTGGCATCCAATTATACACACACTGTATTTCAGAGATGACTGTCGCTATGTTTGTTTTTAAATATCATCATTTTCGTTGTTATACTTTACATAATGTTCTCAAATTTATCTGTACATTATTGTGCTCGAAATATCCGACGGATTGTCAGAGCAGTTAGATCAAGTGAAAAAAAATGTGATAAAGAAGACTGAAACAGTCATTCATGATGTTTAAAAATGTCAACTTGCATAAATATATATCATCAAGTAATAGTCATCATAAATTGTAATTTATAATTTTATTTTTTATCATTTTTTTCTAGATAACAACCTGATTTTGAAAATTTCTTTATCATAATCTGATAATTGAAACGTGATATCTTAATTACCTGTACATCATGTACATGTTGAAGTTGATAAATATACAGTGTAATATATTATGAAAAATATTGTAATTTGACAATAATAAATGAAAATTCAATAATTAATATCATTACAATTAATCTTATATCACTGTTCGTTGTACTTGACAACATTAAAGCACAATTAGTTGAAAACAATACCAAATAAATAACAAATCAGTGTCGCTTGCGACTTAAGATGTTTATTTCTAAATGACATAAGGGCAATTACACCATGCTTAGTCAGTTTTATTATATTGTTATAGTTATACTGATGTTATTTTCTTATTCTTATATTACTATGGGGAACTTGATGTATAAAGTAGTATTATAGATAATTTAGCATGTGTGTTATTGGAAAATATAAGATTCGGTTGATTAAAAATAATGATATGCAAGTCTATATTGTTTATTTTCTATAACATTTTAAATTTATATAGGACAAAATCAAAAAGTATTTTGTTAAATATACACATATATATATTCATATAATCATTATTCATAGAACCTAGTGTACATATATATATATTTTAAAGGAAGTGTCTATTGACACAGTACTGTGTAAATAATGGCCCAGACATCGTTATTGACACCGAACCAATCAGCTTTGAGATTACAATGTCCACTCCATGTATGCTTTTTATTGTCTGTACGGTAACGTAGCTGTATAGTCTAGACAGCATACATTTAAATAGAGTGGTTTGCGCACACGTGGGGCATTCGGCAGCCATTTTCAGACGAGACGGAGGTGAATGCTACTTGTTCAACTGTTTAAATCAATTTGAGAACGTTAAAACAGACAGTATAGAAGATTCTCAATAAGGTAAGCTACCAGCATAGCAGGCGTATTGTTACTTACAGTAGTGTTATTATTTGTAAGGGTTATTCAACAACAGGGGTGTCCGCAGCTTTCCCATATTGAGGAGGGGGGGGGGTGTCAAGACCCCCATGACCCTCCCCCTGTGCACACCCCTGAACAATGCTGTAATGTAGTCTAGGCCTGACGCTTTTTGAACGATAGCTATTAGATGTATATATCCCAGCCAACACTAGACTTTGACCCAATGTTGAATAAACGTTGGGCCAGCGTCGAATATCGTGGGCAAACGTTAAATCGCATTCGGATCAACGTCTAGTGATTTTAGGGACTCACTCACCCCTCATTAATTATGTTTTACTTAGCAAGACGCCTCAAGTAGGTGGGTCGTCTTGTTTGTGGGCCCACCAGCATGAACAGAATGGTCAACGCCCAAAGGAGTGGGGCATACTGCAATATAAATATCATAATTTAGCCAAATAACGTTTCTTACAACACCTCTGCCCTTAGAAGTCTTTGCTACCACAGTACTGTGTCAATAACAGTTCTTACAAAATAGTATATCTACACTTAGACGCATTGCTATGACAGTACTGTGGCAATAAGGTTTCTAATACATTCAGACTTTGAAGTCTTTGTTACCACAGTCCTGTGTCAATAAGGTTTCTAATACATCCACACACACGTCTTTGCTACCACAGTACTGTCAATAACGTTTCTTACAATACATATTTAATTGTGACTCTTTGCCACCACAGTACTGTGTCAATCAAGTTTCTTACAAAACATCTATCCTGCCAAGTTTTTCCTACAAAAGTACTGTGTCAATAACATTTCTTACAGTACATCCGCACTTACAAGTCTTTGCTACCACAGTACTGTGTCAATAAGGTTTTTAATACATCCACACTTACACGTCTTTGCTACCACAGTACTGTGTCAATAAGGTTTCTTATAATACATCTACACTTACAAGCCTTTGGAACAACAGTACTGTGTCAATAACGTTTCTTACAATACATATTTAGTGTGAGTCGCTGCTACCACAGTACTGTGTCAATAAAGTTTCTTACAATACATCTGTCCTGCCAAGTCCTTTCTCCCACAGTACTGTGTCAATAACGTTTTTTTCAATACATCTCAACTTACAAGTCTTTGCTACCACAGTACCGTGTCGATAACGCTTATTACAATACATGTTTACTTGTGAGTCTTTGCTACCACAGTACTGTGTCAATAACGATTCTTATAATACATCTCCACTTACAGGTCTTTACTACCACAGTACTGTGTCAATAACTTTTGTTATAATACCTCTACAATACACTTTTTTGCTATCACAGTAATGTGTCAATAACGATTCTTATAATACCTCTACATAATTACGCTTCTTTGCTATTACAGCACTGTGGCAATAAGGTTTCTTATAATACCTCAACACTTACAAGCATTTGGAACCACAGTGCTGTGTCAATAACGTTTCTTACAATACATATTTATTTGTGAGTCTCTGCTACCACAGTACTGTGACAATAAAGTTTATTGCAATATATTTGACCTGCCAAGTTCTTCCTACCACAGTACTGTGTCAATAACGTTTCTTTCAATACATCTGCACTTACAAGTCTTTGCTACCACAGTACTGTGTCAATAACGTTTCTTACAATACATTTTACACAATTTACTTGTGAGTTTTTGCTACCACAGCACTGTGACAATAACTTTTCTTATAATGCATCTACACTTTTTTATTATTACAGTACTGTGTCAATAACGATTATTATTATACCTCTAAATTCACACTCTTTGCCATCACAGTACTGTATCAATAAGGTTTTTTTCTATACCTCTACACTTTGGTACCACAGTACTGTGTCAATGACATTTCTTACAATACATATTTACATGTGAGTCTCTGCTATCACAGTACTGTGTCAATAACGTTTCTTACAATAAATCTGCACTCACAAGTCTTTGCTACCACAGTACTGTGTCAATCACGTTACCTACAATTCATCTCCACTTCCAGGTCTTTGCTATCACAGTACTGTGCCAATAACTTTTATTATAATACCTCTACACTTACACTTTTTTCCTATCACTGTACTGTGTCAATAACGATTCTCATAATACCTCTATATAATTACGCTTTTTTGCTATTACAGTACTGTGTCAATAAGATTTCTTATAATACATCCACACTTACAAGCCTTTGGAACCACAGTACTGTGTCAATAACGTTTCTTACAATACATATTTACTTGCGAGTCTCTGCTACCACAGTACTGTGACAATAAAGTTTATTGCAATATATTTGACCTGCCAAGTTCTTCCTACCACAGTACTGTGTCAATAACGTTTCTTTCAATACATCTGCACTTACAAGTCTTTGCTACCACAGTACTGTGTCAATAACGTTTCTTACAATACATTTTACACAATTTACTTGTGAGTTTTTGCTACCACAGCACTGTGACAATAACTTTTCTTATAATGCATCTACACTTTTTTATTATTACAGTACTGTGTCAATAACGATTATTATTATACCTCTAAATTCACACTCTTTGCCATCACAGTACTGTATCAATAAGGTTTTTTTCTATACCTCTACACTTTGGTACCACAGTACTGTGTCAATGACATTTCTTACAATACATATTTACATGTGAGTCTCTGCTATCACAGTACTGTGTCAATAACGTTTCTTACAATAAATCTGCACTCACAAGTCTTTGCTACCACAGTACTGTGTCAATCACGTTACCTACAATTCATCTCCACTTCCAGGTCTTTGCTATCACAGTACTGTGCCAATAACTTTTATTATAATACCTCTACACTTACACTTTTTTCCTATCACTGTACTGTGTCAATAACGATTCTCATAATACCTCTATATAATTACGCTTTTTTGCTATTACAGTACTGTGTCAATAAGATTTCTTATAATACATCCACACTTACAAGCCTTTGGAACCACAGTACTGTGTCAATAACGTTTCTTACAATACATATTTACTTGCGAGTCTCTGCTACCACAGTACTGTGTCAATAAAGTTTCTTACAATACATATGTCCTGCCAAGTCCTTCCTACCACAGTACTGTGTCAATTACGTTTCTTTCAATACATCTGCACTTACAAGTTTTTCTACCACAGTACTGTGTCAATAACGTTTCTTACAATACATATACTTGTGAGTCTGTGCTACCACAGTACTGTGGCAATACATTTTCTTACAATACATTTGTCCTGCCAAGTCCTTTCTACCACAGTACTGTGGCAATAACGTTTCGTACAATACATATACTTGTGAGTCTGTGCTACCACAGTACTGTGTCAATAAAGTTTCTTACAATACATCTGTCCTGCCAAATCTTTCCTATCATAGTACTGTGTCAATAATGTTTCTTACAATACATCTGCACTCACAAGTCTTTGCTACCACAGTACTGTGTCAATAACGTTTCTTACAATACATATACTTGTGAGTCTGTGCTACCACAGTACTGTGCCAATAACGTTTCTTACAATACATCTGCACTTACAAGTCTTTGCTGCCACAGTACTGTGTCAATAACGTTTCTTACAATACATATACTGGTGAGTCTGTGCTACAACAGTACTGTGTCAATAAAGTGTCTTACAATACATCTGTCCTCCCAAGTCCTTGCTACCACAGTACTGTGTCAATAACGTTTCTTACAATACATATACTTGTGAGTCTGTGCTAGAACAGTACGGTGTCAATAAAGTTTCTTACAATACATCTGTCCTGCCAAGTTTTTCCTACCATAGTACTTTGTCAATAATGTTTCTTACAATACATCTGCACTTACAAGTCTTTGCTACCACAGTACTTTGCCAATAACGTTTCTTACAATACTTCTACACCTGCACCTCTTTGCTACCTCAGTACTGTGTCAATAAGGGTTCTTATAATACCTATACACTAAGTCTTTACTACTGCAGTTGGTCCACAATGTTTCTCATACATCTACAGTAAAAACAACGTTTATAAGTTTTCGCTACGTTTTCGCTACCGCAGTACCTGTTTCAATAACGCTTCTTTAAAACTTCTGCATTTACACGTCTCTGTTACGACAGTACTGTGGCAATAACGTTTCTTGCAATATACCTGTAAATTCAAGTCTTTGCCACCACAGTACTATGTCAATAAGGTTTCTTACAATACTTCCTTACCTATATGTCTTTGCTACTACAGTACTGTGTCAATAACGTTCCTCTCGATATATCTGCACTTACAAGTCTTCGCTAGCACAGTACTGTGTCAATAAAGTTTCTTGCAATATACCTGTACCTGCAAATATTTGTTACCACAGTATTGTGTCAATAATACTTCTACACCTACATGTCTTTCTACCACAGTACTGTGTCAATAAGGAGTCTTATAATACCTCGACACTCACAAGTCTTTCCTGGCAATATACCTGTACCTTCAAGTCTTTGCTACCACAGTACTATGTCAAGAAGGTTTCTTATAATACTTCTACACCTACATGTCTTTCTACCATAATACTGTGTCAATAACATTTCTTATAATGCCACCACACTTACTAGTCTTTCATACGACATTACTGTGTCAATAATGTGTCTAATACAACTACACTTACAAGTCTTTGCTTAAAAAGCACTGTGTCCACAATGTTTCTAATATATCTACAGTAAAAAACTGTTATAAGTCTTGGCTACCACGGCACTGTGTCAGTAACGTTTCTTGCAATATACCTGTACCTTCAAATCTATTTAATCACTACTACTATGTCATGGGACAATTTACCATTATAGAAAATGTCAGACTGAAAATGTTATTACATAATAACAATATTGTATATTTGTGTATAATTGTATTTATCTTTTTCATTTAGTCAATTATGTTCATCGCTATGTATAATAAATATGTTGATGGTTATATTAGCTTATGTTTGTTGAGTCGTATTACTATGAAAATTTATATGTAGTCATGTTTCTTCAGTTTGCAGAAGCAGTAAGCACTGAGCCATGTATGGCTATACGCACGCAACATGTAGCAAAGTACAGAAGATATGTCAGAAAACGCTTGATGGACAAAACAAAAAAGGGAATATGCGAAGGTTTTTGTTCAAGACCATGTTCAAATAAGCAGATGGGGGAGTGCATAGAATGTGTCAACGCTATTAGTTAAAGTGTCACAAGATTGGTGAAGGACTGATATGTTCTTATTTAGACTACAGAAGTGATTAGAGAACTGTATTTTCAAGTTTTATTCCAGCGCAGGGAGTGAGGGGGCGAGGTCCAACCCCACACTCAGGACCACCCCACCTATATACATCTATGAAATAAACACTAATTTCTTTTGTGCTCATATTATGATGGTCAGAGAAAAGTCGAAATGAGAAAATGTGTTTACCCAAGCAGCATTTTAGAGCTAATAATAATATAGTTGTGATTGCCCCCAGAAAGGTTAAGGTATGACAACATCTTTCTGATTACCATTTTCTCGAAAAGTAATCACAAATATGTTTCATACCTTAGCCCGTTAAGTGTCAGTGTTTTTGTAATCATCCTTAACTCTTCAAGAAAAGTTTTTTGCTGTGAACATGCCATCAATGAATGTATTTAAATACGGTCGGTCAGTATTTTGAATAATATTCTAAATAATTCTCACTCACTTAAAGTTGTGTATCGTTTCAGTGAGATGACTACAAGTGTATGGAAATTAAAAATGAAATAAATCGGCAGTTAAAGGGTTATTTTTATTGTTTTATTTTGGCACAACCGTCTGGTCAAACTACAAGCAATATTTATATAATTTTATATAATTTCGAATGTTCTGCATAATTATAACCTACGATATTTTTAATTAAAAAGTTATTAAAAAACCTATTTAAGTATGGTAGTAGGCTACGGTAATGATTTTCGAGGTGTTATTCTTGAAAAGTGTGATTATTACTGCCTATAATCCAACAATTTGGGCACTCAAAAAATCGTTGTCAAGATTTTAGTATTGTATGGGGATTTTGTAGGCGAGTTTTTTATCCTGTAATTTTTTTCTATTCTGATAATAGTGTGCGTTCTGCGACCAGCCTGCAAGACATGTGTCTACGATATGAGCGAAGCAGATACGTTATTTATGCTGCTACTCTTGGCCATTTCTATTTTTTTTTAAATCTTGCGGTGCAGAATAATATTTAAGAAAAGCACGTCTGATCCAGTGTGTAGCAATAGAATACCTTGGAAGATATTTTTTTCGCATTAAACCAGGCTGTTAATATCTCCAATATATAGGCCTATCAATCTAATTTCCAGCAGTTCATTATTGTTATGAGGTGTATCCAAGCATATAAAAAATAATATGATTGTTAAAAAAGTTCGAAATCGTAGAATAATAATAGACTGTGCAATGCTAACATTCAGCCAATCAATCAGAGCTTGACTTGGGTTTCGGCGTTGTACCAACGCCGTGCTGACATTAGCAAGGGGGGGGGGGGATCGGCGAGGCACGGGGATGTGGGCACACATCAGTGTTATGCTGGCCTTCCACCGGGCCTCTGTCAGAATCGGCTATTCACGGAGATTGAGCCATATAACTTTTGTATGTGTTTACTAAATAAGACCACCACGTTCTCGTTAAGACTATTATTATCATGGTGACCAACTATACATGAGACGGACACTTGTGAAATATGAATCATCAATAAAGGAGCTTGAATCTACGTTCTTGTCCAGACTCCTCCTCGTAAGATAAACGATCCCATGTTAAATATATCTAGTTAGTTTCCCAAATACCATAATAAGGGAACTAACATTTGGCGGAGAACCAAGATCTTATTAGCAGAAGACTGGCGATGAGATTCAAATCTAATTCATGGGTCATAATTGGAGTTGAAAGCAACGATTCAGCCGATATCTCCACATGATTTTGGACAAACATCGTATTTTCCGGTAATTATTTATAATACGCAAAAGTATTTCTATCAAGATTTAACAAGATGCTTTTGTTGCACTTGTAGTAAATGAAATGAATCGGGCTTTAGGCCACCTTTGTGCACATATAGGCTAAACTGGGCCAGGAGAACCTCCTGATAATGTTGAGATGATTGAGATGACACTGTCCTCCAGACACAGGATTCGAAATTCGAGCCCTGGCGGTCTGAGGTCGAGCACGCTACCTCTCGGTCACGGAGGCTCCCCACAATACTGACTTTCACACGTGGATAGGGAAGAAACATTTTTTGTTTCTTTCAAACCGCCGAGACCGGGAACCGAACCCCGAACTCTGGCGTGAAAGGCAGCGGTGCTAACCACTACCCTAGGGCCCCGCCCTGCACTTGTAGTACGAACTGACTACGTTTGGGAAATTATGTTTCATTGCTCAAGTTTTTTGCTGCAACGCCACATCAAACATTTATCATATTTACGGATATATAATAAACGTGTACTCACTGTTGAAATTCACATTTTCATACGTGATTTTAGTCTGTTTTTGTAGCAACATTTGCTTATTTTTGTAAAAAAATATCTCTATCAGTGACACACCAATAGTGGACTTCATCAGTATGATACAAGCAAATATGCTGCGCTTTCAGACAATGTGAAGAGTTTGCATGTGCTAAATCGTTACATGCATGCTGGTTAGCTGGTTAGTAAGGACAGCTACGTCATTGGCCTACTAACCAGTTTGCATTGCAACTTTTAAGATCGTCTCAGAACACAGCAACTGGGGATTTTAGTTAGCTATGTCCATCCGTAACATTCATTGATCAAACATCAATGGTTCGAATTTCCTAGATCCAGCCGGTGACGTTGGGAGGGCTGAACTGAAGTTGCGCCTAAATCCGTAATGAACCGAGCTTAGAGACGCACAAAATCCTCAGCATATTCACATATGATTTTTGGACTAAACCTGTTGAAGCCTGGGTTTACCATTATCATCTTCATCCACTACACGCCGTGAATTACTCTTGCAATTCTGAACTTGTAGTGGATGAAGAAGAATTGAAGTGGGTGACAAATGAGCAGAAAAGATAGTGTTATTATTAAAACAGTTCCATGAAAATTGTCGTTGTAAACCTTGTAAAGGTGTAGGAATTCAGTCATTCTTCAAGGATGCAAAAATGATGCTTTAATGCATCATGAGGGCTTAAAGGGTTAATATTATATTTGAAGATATATCATAGGCCTAACACTAGAATGGCTCTCTAAAAACACACTCATATGTATTTGACACGAAAAAATTGCTTCACGAATTTGTTAGATTAATATACTCTAGAACAGTAGCATACACCGTAGTTCTCAGAATTTGTTTGGACAAAGCAGCATCATATACGGTGGTAGATTCCATCTTGGTTAGTCTTGTAAATCAATGAAATTAAAATTTAAAATCATCAATGAATCGTTTTGTCAGTCAGCTAGGTAACAAACAGGAAATGTGCAATATAGCGGCTGCCAAACAAAAGTGGAGAAATTTTTTTTTGGCCTAAAACGACCCCACACAAACATCGTTCCTGGTCCAAATATAGGTCCGTCTTCACATAAATCGTAATCGTTTTAAAAAGTGTCGGATATTTTTTAAGAAAATCAAACAAAATCAGTGTCCATCTATATGTTGCGATATATTTAACAAGTAGTCGATAGAATATATGTTTAAACTAAACAAAGTGTTTAAAATAACATGCAAAATGTAGGACTGCTCTGCCGTGCGAAGCCAAAAGGCAGTATCTGCTTACTTCACAAGTAAGCAGATACTGCCTTTTGGCTTTGCAGAGCAGTGCTAGAGGAGTAGAAGGATTTGAATCAATCAGGTTCAAACCTCTAGGCCTTAAACGCTTTGATCAAAATTCTATCCAATTATTATTTATATTAAGCAGCCCTCGCCGAGGCGGGCTACTTACTGTATTCCACACGGTCCTCCGCCGCCGCCGCCGCAGTTATTTGTTTGCAAGATAGCTACTAATCTATCAACTTCTGCTTCCTCATACTTCACATAGCCATCATATTCCACTGGAAAATTGTTTTGGTGACATTTTGATCCCCATATCATCAACCCTTTAATTACTATGGCCCCTAACCAGGAAATGCTCGTTAGCGCTTTTCAGGAAAAAAGTTTCCATCAGATCTTCTTTTAATTTAGCAAATATGCTCAGCTCTGTCAGACAATGACCTGATTAACTTTGGGAGCAAACAATTTCAAAATGGCCATTTAGCGGCCATTTTGAATTTGAGTAATTTTGTGATATTTACGTAACTCAGAAATATTGCAAAATAACTGGACCAGGAATACAAAACTAAATGTAAGGTCTCACACAAGTATAACCCATGACAAACTTTGCATTAATACAATCCAAAAATGGCCGCCAATTGACCATTTTATTGATCTTTTCCTCATCTCGGAAATCTTGCATGAAAGCTGATCTATGAGCTTCTACTTCCTCATACTTCACATAGCCATCACATAACACCGGGGAATTTTTGGTGACATTTTAATTCCCATATAATTAACCCTTTAATTACTAGAGCCACTAACAAAGAAATACTCGTTAGCGCGTTCCAGGAAAAAGTTTCTTCTTTTTATTTGTCAAATATGCACAGCAATGTCAGCCAATGACCTGATTATCTTTTGTGAGCAAACGATGTAAAAATGGTCGTGTAGCGGCCATTTTGAATTTGAGTAATATTGTGATATTTACGTAATTAAAAAACAAACCAAAATATCTGAACCATGTATATAGAAAAAAATGTGAGGACCCACACAAGGACAAGGACTTACACCCATGCCAAATTTTGCAGAAATAAAGTCCAAAATAGCCACCTGGTGGTCATTTTTAATTGTTTTTTTTTCGCATTATCTCGGAAATCTTGCATAATAGCTAAAGCGGTACTATAAAACAAAACTTGAGAAAGTTTGCTGATCTATATCAAATGTGAAATGGCCGACTGGCGATCATGGAGGGCTGCTTTCGTGTTCGTTTCCAAACAACTCTTTCTACTTAGGCTTACAGTTTAGAATTTTATCAAATTGCAGATAAATATTGTGTTAGCCCAGAAAAAATAATTATACCAATAATTGAGTTAATTCTATAGCGTCTAAATCTGCTGAGGAACTATTGTGGAAAGGCTAGGCCTAAGGAAATAAACACTAGTTAATTGTTTTTTTAAATGAGCTATGTTACCAAGTTTAAGACGAGCAATTGTCCTAATATCACCCATCTTAAAGTCAATAATGTCCTGAAGTTCAGCCATTTTGAATTTGATCGATTGGGTATTTTTAGGGTGTAGGTCCATCCCTCCCTTAAACGGCACATTTTGTTTTATGGTAATAGACTTACCTTGATTATTCATGGTATGTATGGCATTTTCTGGTCAAATCCATCCCCGAAGACACATACTGTTCTACAATGGTCTAGTTATCAGGCAGGGTTTACCATATATTTGGCATATTAAAGTAAATTATGGCCGAGAATCGGCCAATTTGAATTTGATCAAGTTGAAATTGTTCAGGGCATATCCCTACTTGAATTTTGTCTTATAGTAGGCCTAATGGACTAGCTATTTGGCATTGTTGACCAAAAAAATATATCATGCATAGTGAAGTTCATTATAAAACCGCACATTTTTATTTCATAGTAATATCTGGCACGGTTTGTCAGATATCAGGCATAGAAAAGGTAGTATCCTATGGTCGACCATTTAGGTAGGTCAAAGATTATAAACCCCAAAATCACATCTACACCCTCCTAAGGGATGTATGTGTGCAATGTGAAATAAATATCCTCCTGGATTTCCGAAACCTGCTCCAGAAACCAGATGCTAACAGACGGCCGGAATCGCGGACGGACATCCGAGGCAACGCCACAACCCCCGCGTCAACGTCGTCGAGCGTGGAGGAAAGATAAATCCTACATAGATCTAGGAACATATAACAAGTATGAAAATAAATTAAAGGTACATATAACAATGACATTTACAAAACTTATGTTAGTGTTAATTTTTTAGCATAATGTGCTAGAATCATTCTATTTTCACTCTTCAGACAACTGAAGGTTATGATGAATATATGTTCATACACTTAGGAAGGAAAAGAAGTAAAACACTGAGAGAAATCAGTTAAATCTTTTTTATTATTGTATTACTGAACAATCCTCTCGTGCGAATCTGTCAGATATGTTTGGTAGATGTAGGCCCACGTATGGTATATTGTACGTAAACAATTGGATGTGCATGTGTGTGTTATTCTTAGCCTACAAAATTAAACCGTAATAGTAAGCCCAATTATTATATAACAATTAGCCCCACATATTTAAATTTATCTGAGCTAAATTGGAGCTGGAGCTTTGGTAAAAGGCACAGAGCAATCGGATTATTATTCATGATCGTATTATTCTTTCTATCATTTCTAAGTTGAAAAGCATCAATTATTATGGAACAGCCCTTATCTTTCAGCTTGTCTTTATCAGAGGTTTGCATGCAGGGTAGGCCCCTAAACAAATCAGAGCAATCAGTTTAATAATGATTGTATCGTGTTTACAAGAAGGAAAACGGTTGTGGTGACCCCATTGAAATTATTATGGAACAGTCCTCCTCGTCAGCTATGGGGTAGTTGTATCCACAAATGATCGATGAACAAAATGAGCGTATAGTAAACATAATTGCAGAAACACTAATTAAATACACACATTGTGGGAGGGCATCTATAATGCCCTCGCCTTCCTTCATCAATGATAGGCAATGTTAAATTAGAAGGCTGTTAATAACTGTATTCGTAACATGGTTCCGATCGAAGCCCCCCTCCCACCCAATACAATATGATGTAGGCCATGCATGTGAACCTGAAATACTAGCCATTATTTAAGTCGTGTAAGGTGTAAAATAGGTGGATCATCACGATTCTCTGAGCACAGTTTGTGGGCCCACATGCATGCAGAAAATGTTCACGTTCTCAGGAGTGGGATCCGTCATAAATAGACGTTATGAATCAGTGAAACGAAACAACTGACTTGTTTTAAGACAATATAGTCACATAATTTCAAATCTTGCATATTTAATTTATTCCAAATTTAAGAATAGTAGGCCTTAATCCCAACAAATAAACCTTAGATGCATGTAAGTAAGTTGTGATAATTTAACATAGATCTATTCGCTCGTCCAACCACTGTGCGATAATATGGATACACCCTTGTTCTTACCATACTGCTTTGGTGTATGCACCACTAATATTCATTAATGGGCTATACACATGATCCAGTACACCCACATTTTCTGTACATTCCCCAGTGCGTAGATAATTAACGCTGATTATTGACACAGTACTGTGTCAAGAAGCAAATGGCGCCAAAAAATAACGGACATTTTAAATTATTTGTAAGCAGCCTCCTGATTGGTACGGTGTCAATAAGATCGTCTGGCTTGTAATTGACACAGTACTGTGCAAAACCTCCATAGCTGCTACTAGTTATTGACACAGTACTGTGTCAATAGACCTTGCCTATTTTAAATCAACGTTACTATGCCGCTCGCTGAAGGTGTCTATTTCTGGGGATGGGGTAATTACTTTATTCTCAATCGTTTGTATTTTATTGATATGACTATTTTGTTGGTATATTCTTACTCCCATATAATGTAGGAGCTTGTAAGGTGTAGATATATATGAGTTGATGTTCATAGTAAAGTTACGGACGATTTTTGTATGTTCAAGATTGAAAAAAATATATGGAATTTCGTTAATAAAAAGCATCGGTACTTGAAAGAAATAGACTTCCTATAAAAAGAAGCATTTGCTGAGATGGAATCACATATTAAACCTTTGGCACTCGCTCGGCTGATTGTGTTAGCTCCCCTACTAAAATGAAACATGAAAGTCAACTAGGGTATGCTGATATTTTAGTGTGTTTTTTCTATAAAGAGCTCATTATGGGGTAAAAAATGGGTAACACCAGAATTGTAATATATTTTACAATATATGTGATAATAAGTAGCATATTAGATGTAACTAAGGTAAAACATATTATTCATTAAAATATATATATATATATCTATTCTGGGCGTCATTTTGAAAAAAATGGTCATAAAACGGTCATCTGAATTGTTACGTCTTGGGACTTTTTTTGGTCATTCTCGATGAAATATTGAATTCAAAAATGCAAAAATCCCTTCTGTTGCAATTTGTTCCACCTTAAATCATAAATTGACTATTACTGTGTTTGTAGGCTACTGTGTTTACTGTACTGTAAACGCACTGTGTTTAATTGGATGCCGAATGACATACGTGTTAAGCCAATGCTCCATTGCTGTTGGACCACCGTCTGCAACGATGGCCCAACAGCGGAGAATCAGCGAAAATTCCCCACCCAAAAGTGTGGCTTTGCGGCTGATCAACCTTTCCCCCTGGATCCCCAAACATTGTCCATTTGAGTGCGGTATGTGAACATATACCACTAGTCAAATAAAAAGGTGTGAGCGTGGAAACTTTCGGAATGTTGGAACTTTGAAACGTGGGAACTTCGGAGCGTGGGAACTTGAAATTCCGGGAACGTGGGAACTTAGGAACTTCGATGGGAACTGTCTTCTTCATAGCTCACTATCGTGTCTCCCCGTACGTATACCTACGTTCCTGTCCACAAATAGGCGTCCTCTGTAGTAATGCCTAAAACAACCGCGTGTAGCTCTGAATATGAATATTGAAACATGATGTTAAAATTTAAACCGAAAACGTGTTTTCTACCAGTGTTGCTGGAAAGGTGGAACGGTCTAGAAAACTTCCGGTATGTGACTCTTAGAGCATGTAGAACACTAATTCTTGGAAGATGGCAAGAGTTACCCCGATCCACAAAAAAGATTCGAAGGAAGACATTTGCGATTATTGCCCCATATCAATTTTACCAATAACTTCTAAAATATTAGAAAAACACGTTGCAATTCATTTCTGTGAATATATGACATCCTACAATTTACTTTATCAAAAGCAATCTGGTTTTAGGGCAAATCATTCATGTGAAACTGCACTTACCCTTATGGTAGATACCTGGCTCTCAGCACGAAATAAAGGCTATCAAATTGGGTTGTTGCTTATAGACTTATGCAAAGCATTCGATCTAGTAGATCACGATCTATTAATCAAAAAACTTGAAATTTACAAATGTAATCATGCCTCACTACAATGATTTAAACCTTACCTCAGTAATAGGGAACAGTTGGTGGAAATAAATGGTACAAAGTCAGACCCATTAAAAATTAAATCCGGAGTTCCCCAAGGATCTATACTTGGGCCACTTCTGTTTCTTGTATTCATTAACGATATATCTCTAGAAGAACACTTAAGCGACATAAATCTATTTGCAGACGATGCCGTTGCGAGTGCGGAAAACAAAACCAAACATGAAATAATTGATAAATTGCAAAACTGTGCAAATAGTTTGGATAAATGGTGCATAAGTAACAAAATGGTATTGAGCATAGAAAAAACTAAAACGGTATTTATTTCAAATAGACAACCAAATTCTCAACAAAAGGTTAGCAACCATTTTGAAAATGTAAAGATAAGCAATACGATGATTGACGAAGTAGATAGTACTAAATTAATATTAGGTGTTAATGTAGATAAAACACTTTCCTGGTGTATGCAGGTTGCTCAGGTTAAAAAATGCACCTCTTATAGATTATTCATTCTTAAGAAAATTAGAAAATATTCACCATTGGAAATTAGAATTAAATTTATGATTATTATGTCAGGCCACTACTTAAATATTGCAGCTCTGTTTGGGGCGTTTGTTCAAAAGAAAATCAAAGCAAGATAATTAAAATTCAAAAGAAAGCTGCAAGATTAATATTAGAAGCACCTCCTTTAACACCAAGCAAACACATGTTTCAAGAGCTCAAATGGTTACCCTTTGATGAAATCGTAAAATTTAAACAGGTCAGTCTAGTCTATAAAGCTGTAACTGGTAGTGCACCCCAATATATACAGACACTGTTTACTAATATTAAAGATCACTCAAAATATTCCCTCAGATCTTCAACAAATAACAAATTCTTCGTTCAGGCGTAATTATTTGGAATGCACTACCAGAGAATATAAAAAAATCTGAAACATTTGCTAAATTCAAACAATTGTATATTAAAAAAAACATTAGAAGAAAATAAATACAGATAATTTCAAATAATTTCACAAAACCTCTATATATATATATAATCATACTGTAGCTGTATTATTGTTCCTGGCAGGTGCGGGGCTTCTGCCTGGTGTTGGGAGGGTGTCGGACTTGGCTAGCATTTGACCGGCGCTGGGTTGACGTCTCGATTCTGCTGGGAACACGTGTGATAAGGAAGTTTTTAATACATACTTGTTTAAACATAATTATGCAAATTTATCTATCTTTAGGTTTCTACACTTTCAAGAGTATTTTTTTGCTACTGCATATCATATGTTTATTATACATAGTAGCTATTTGATCTCTGGTTTTGGTGCGGGAAACATCTTTCTTAATATCTTGTTAATGCCAGTTAAATATACTTTGTTAATGCCAGTTAATTATACTTTATGTAGTCAACATTTTTATTTTCAAAGCATCTTGTGTTTTATTATGGCAATGTCACCTAATATTTTAATTCTGTATGTGATTACATCCAAACTAACCATGCCAATAAAACATATATATATCTAAGCTAACTACCTTTAACGTACATAGTCAAGAACCATAGTAAATTTATTATTTTATTGTACTTTGTTCATCATGTTTGTCTGTACATACTATAAATTATTTTGTTCTGTTTATATTCATTTCATGTATTTTCTATATATAATGTATTTTGTATATATAATGTTTTGAGAGCCCCAAGGAAGATGGGTGAATGTTCATTGGGTTTACCCTCTTGAAATAAAGATATTATTATTATTATTATTATTACTAATTAATTCTGCGATACTGGCCGCAATCACGAGCTGACCTTATTTTGACTCAAGATTGACCCAGCGTCACAGACGATGGGCCAATTGAGTCAACATAATTATTGTGGACATCTCGTATCAGCTTGGATTCGTAACAGCCACATGGGGATGGTGACTTAAGGTACGGCCCCATCAAACACCGCGCCGCGCCGCGTCGCACTGCGCCGCGCTTTTAAAGATAAACTGTACTGGTTATCATAGCAGGGGCTACACTGCAAGTTGCGCCGCGAAAGGAAAGCTGGGAAAAGTTTATCTTTCACGGCGCCTTTTTATTTCGGCGTTGCTCTGTAGCCAATCACGATAGCCAGAAGAGTCACGTGTTGTGAAAAACTGCCCTCCATGTATAATCAGCATCCCAAAAAACAGGATTTTTCACGCACCGCGCTGCTCCTATAGTGGGGCCACGTTTGCAGAATTTTGTAGCACGGCACAGCGCGGCGCGGCGCGGCGCGGCGCGGCGCAGCGTTTGGTGGGGCCGTACGTAGCTTTACAATGAAAAAAATCACTATGCATTGTCTTATTCTACTGAAGTTAAGCCTACATGGCAGGTCCAGATAAGTTAGAATGCAATGTACTCCCTGACCCATCAGCCTATTCTTGTAAAACTCCGAGAGTTTTAACTGACTTAAAACACATCCGACAACAATGAGGATCCCTCATAATTAACAGCTCGGTCACACCTGGCTGATTGTAGTACCATACAGGCCTACCATGATAATTGGTCTATATTGGTCAACAATAACTCTCCATTCCCGGCTTAGAATGTAGTGGCTTGACAGAGATAATTATGAAGTGGTGTTTTAATTTAGGTTTGGTGATTGCAGAAAACCCCGTTTGATGTTTTATTACACTGGCTCTCAGCCTAAAACTAATCAGGCTCAGATTGTCACGCCTTCTTTTAAGAGATTTTCTTTTAATGGGACCATGTACCGTTCAATCTCCGGGGGGGGGGGGGGGGTGCTGTAGTATTTTTAAATGATTGACTCTGCATGAAATAAATACAATATTTCAGTTCCATAATATATAACCATGTAATAAAATTATATTTTTTTGGCGTCTAGTGATCATTCAATATTTAATAACTGGTGAATACGAAGCAAAGGTGTCACGAGATAGATAGGACATTGTTTTCTCGTTTCAGATTATAGTGATATGATTTTGTATGATTCTCCAATAACTTTAATGGATTTTGCATAATAATAATCAGTTTCATATTATTTTTGTTTATTTATTGATTTTATAATTTTATTTTTCTTTATATCATCCACCCATACACTTATCTGTCATACATCGTACCATATAGTGACGTCACTCGGTGAAAACAAGGTTATATAATACCCTCTCCCCCATACTTCATTCTGGGAAACGCAGTGACGTCACTCGGTGAAAATAAGGTTATATAAGAACCCTCTCCCATACTTCATTGTATTAGCCAGCTCGGTGAAAACAAAGGAGGTCATTGAGTTTCACAAAATTGCTAGTTATCAACCAACCAACCAACCAACCAACCAACCAACCAACCAACCAACCAACCAACCAACCAACCAACCAACCAACCAACTAACCAACCAACCAACCAACCAAAAGGGATTATGTAGGTGAAGCCGATAGGCAACTAGCAAACTAGGTCCACTACAAACGCTTAGAGGAACCAGTTTTCCCCAAGTCGATACCAAATATAAACGAAATTTTTGAAAGTTTGGCTAACCGCCGATTTATTGATGCAGGACAACTATCTTATTTAAAATGTCCGGAAGACCCTGCACCACGTATAATGTATTTATTACCGAAAATACCTAAAGATAGAAAAGCCGGGCATACCAATAATAGCGGATTGCGGTAGTGAAAGTTATGCGTCAGCCGAATATATAGATCATTTTTTAGCACCGCTTGCAAAACAACATAAATCATATCTAAAGGATACTAATGACTTTATTAACAAAATTGCGGAAATTAAAGCGAAGGAAGGGGCATTTATAGCCACAATAGATGTTGACAGTCTTTATACAAACATAGATAATACCAATGGGTTGGAGGCTGTCAAACAAATATTTAATAAGAATCCAGACCCGAATGGGTCGGAAAAAGAAATTTTAGAACTATTAAAAATTAATTTAGAAAACAATGATTTTGAGTTCAACAGCCAATGGTACCTACAAACGTGGGGAACTTCGCTGGGTAAGAAATTTGCACCAAATTATGCTAATTTGTTTTTGGCAGAGTGGGAGGAAAAAGCATTAGAAAAATGCGTCCTAAAACCATCAGTGTACTGGAGGTTCCTAGATGATATTTTTATGATCTGGGAACACTCCAAGAAAGACTTTTACAAATTTGTGAAAATTTTGAATACCCATCACCCTTCGATTACTGTGAAGGCAGAGTTGAGCTCGGAATCAATGCATTTTCTAGACACAGTGGTTTACAAAGGAAACAGATTTAAGGAGACAGGTACATTTGATACCAAAGTTTATTTCAAACCAACAGATACTTTGGAACTGTTACACAAGAAATCACATCACCCAAACCATACTTTTAAGGGATTAATTAAGTCACAAATCCTTAGATATGTTAGAATATGTAATAACAAACAAGATGTAATGATAGCGTGTAGGAAACTCTTTGCAGCACTAGTTAGGAGAGGTTACTCGGAACGTTTTTTGCGAAAGATCAAAGATAAAACATTGTGTGAATTGAGAAAAAACCCGAACAAGGGATATTCTCAAAGATGCACTACTAGGAACTGTAAATTATGTTCGACACAAGTAGTTGTAGAGAGTGGTAAGACCATGGGGGGCGTACTGGATGCTGGGAATCAAATTCAAATTCCTACCACACAAAATTGTGATTCAACTAACGGTATCTACTGCATAGTTTGTTCGAAATGCAAAAAATTATATGTGGGAGAAACTGGGCTCTCCTTCAGGAAAAGGATAAACATACATCGTTCGGATGTACGGCTTAAGAAGGACACGGCAGTTGCCACACACTTCAATTCCGGGAGCTGCAGGGCGACCCATCTGAGAGTGGTGTATCTTGAAGTAATAAAGAATACAGGAGACATAACTCTAAATAAGATTGGGCGACTTGAAGCGGAAAGGAAGTGGCAATTAGCCCTGAAAACGTATTCTCCATTCGGCTTAAATACGGTACCTTCCCCTGAGGATAGTGGCGTCACCCCCTTTGTTATTACCTACTCTGCAACTGCGGTGGAGGCAGCTAAATTAGTGAAGACTCCCTTCAATAAACTTAAAGCGAAACATCCAAACATCCTGTATAAACGGTGTGTAACAGCATTTAAAAGGGGACACAATCTACGTGATCTCTTGGTGAGAAGTAGATTGGGGAAAGCCACACTGGACAACCCAACGGTTACCGGATTCGACTCAAGTCAGGATCTGACTACATTAGTAAATGCATTAGATGAGGTATAATTTATATCAATTAGTATGATTGTTTTCCTTTTTATAAATCAGGCTATACTTCTCCTCGGTCAGTGCACTAGGCTGGGAACATGGAAAGGCATGCCCTTGAAGGGGGTATGATGAGAGTACGGTTGACAGGTTGATACCGGGTTTTATGGGGAACCAGTTACTGGAACCCTTACCCGTCCCAAACCATGGACCCAACTCTCACCCTGACCACAAAACCAACCAACCAACCAACCAACCAACCAACCAACCAACCAACCAACCAGCCAACCAACCAACCAACCAACCAACCAATCAATCAATCAATCAATCAATCAATCAATCAATCAATCAATCAATCAATCAACTCTATGATATTTTTAGTCACATAATATGCCTTTAATTATGTTGAGCTAATATTACCAGCGCTCTAGGCCCTATGTTTAACATATATTACTAATATAAGTTGTATAAGTCCACATATCACGTCCATGGCATTATGAAATATAATTATTGTGTTTTTTTTTATAAAACAAAACGAATAGTTTTTTAATGTGTCGGGACCAAACAGTTACGCAGACATAAACTTCAAACTATATACTCCTTAATAAATGCTAGAAATTTCATGGCTATGTTATTATCAAAATAATCTCATTGAACTGAATGTTTGTAAAAAATGGTTCATTTGTCCGGAAGATTAGGATAGTTTATTACAAAATATCAAAATATCATCATAAATATTGCCAGTAATAATTTGTTAATCCCATATCCTCAGCTAAGGACATTGGAACATCAGGTAGTGAAAATGATAGGTTACTCAAAAAGACATTCTATGATTTGGCTTTTTTATTTGCAATTATATTGAAACATGACAACTAAAGTTGCCGACTGTCTGATGACTCAGGCACAAGCATTTCTGCGCAGACAGGAAAAGAACACGTCCTGGCCGCGCATTCTGGTCTGAGCAGCGCACGCAGCGTAACATCCGGGCTCTGCTCTGCGGTGTGCAGTCAAGGGAATGTCCTCGTTTGTGGGAAATCCACGTTTTGTCATTTCATCACTTTCTTCATAACTTGGTAGCTGGTACATAGACTCCATGCATGCTTTGTTTTTGTTTATACAGTACATGATCTGGCGTCGACTGGCATCTAATACTCTGCATATATCAGACATCGGGTCAGCTTTACAGACTAATGAAGTAGCCACCATCTTTCTCACATTGTGATTGGTGTTTAGATTGTCACATGCCGGGTCTGGTGCACAAACGTAACTTGGAATCCGGGCTTCGTTCTCAGTCATCAGTGGAGAAGCTGTTATAATTCCAGCTGTAACCAAGCAAAAACACATTATTAAATTACTTATCGTTTTACTAGTAAAACATTTTGTATTCACACAAATGACCTAAGTATGAATAACTGGTGAACTCGTCACAAAACGGATGTTTATTGGCCATTTAACACCTGTAATTTAAAGTCCGAGTGATGGAAAAAAACACGGATAGCTGTTATTATTCTATTTTTAGCTGAAATTGCTAATTCTATTGCTATTTTATGCAAAATGAAAAAATATATTTGCTATAAAACTTATCTTTTCCCATGATATCACTAAAGACAATGTGTCTTGCTTGACATGCTTGGTCCTACATACTTGGTCCCACATTTCTATAAAACTATTTTCTCTTAGTTAAATCATATTATAATAGACCGTATACTCATCTATTATGACCGTATACTCATAATACCCGTCCTTCTATTTGGTGTCTAGTTACATGGTGGGATGTGATTTATTATTGGCCTGATAGAAAATTGATTGCATTTACAGTGTGGGATATTATCTATTATTATAAAATATTATCTATTTAGATCGAATAAATGCATAATGAATATATGAGGCTTTAGATCACAAATCGTTGCATTTTGGTCAATATTTTCTACGGGGTCTGATCAGCCTCCAGAACACTTACAGTACTCATGTTTTAAATATAAGCTCGCCAAATTTTGCAGTTTGAAAGACGACAAATTAAATAAAATACTTTTGGGATGCGAGCGTTGACTTTTTGGCATTCAAAACAAAGCATTTGGGCTCTGATCAGACCTCACACAGTATATCAAGGGTTGAATGTTATAGGAATCAAGTTTGGATATTGAAATGTGTTGGATTCTCATGTTATCGGACGTAGCCCTGGGCGTCAGGGGCCACGAATTACCTGATAAATTCTAAATTCATTTAAAGTCACTAACGTTACGAGTCGGAAAGGATAAAGCTAAAAGAATTCCAAGAATTCCAAGGCCATGAATTGCAATAGGTTTGATAGAAAATGCGGCAGTTTGGCTGTTCCGAGGACTGAACACACCCCTGCTGTTTGACAATAATAGGTTCACTGCTGCTTTTCTTTGCTCCACCTTGTCTGCAAGTATTCACGTGGTACAGTGGTAAGGAGACATGCCTGGAGAGCCAGAGTTCCATTTTCGAAACCGGTCATGGATTTTTTTTTTCAGAAATGAAAGCCTATTTTTACTTATGATATAAATATGAGAAATTATTTCCATGTGTGACTGACAAGAATATTTGTCATAACCCCATTTTAATAGTTAGGCCTATAGTATAGATAGGCCTACAGTAAGCTACAGGGTAGACTAGCCATAAACAGGGGGGAAGGGTGTCACCTCCGCGTGCTCCCCCCTGGGCAACTTCTTAGAAGGCCAAGCACACCCAAACCCTTCATCGAACCAGGTTTTGTTATTTTTTTGACGTGAAGTTTTTTGTGTTTGCTTTCCGGTGGTTTTTCACTGAGGTCGTTATGTTTATTTTCGAATAGTTTTCAGTTTAAATTCTTTATATATTCTTTATATATTCATATTTATATATTTTTTCATTGTACTTGTGGTGCCTTACAGTGCTCTCACGGATTGTGATCGCTCTGTCGTGCTAGTTCTCGATGACAGACCCGATCCCCAGCTGTGGGGGCATTGTAGGTCTACTCATAGCTCCTCTATGATTTGTTTTTTTTGTGTTTGCAGTGGTTTCTCTTTGGCATCCTGGCGATGGACGGGATGTCCGAAAGAAACCAGTGCCATATAATTATTTTTTCACTTTATTGTTTTAAAGGTTTCTCTGTGGCATCCTGGCGGATAATGCAGCATGTCATAGAGAAGCCATTGCCGTACAATTAGCCTGTGGTGACTTACGGTGTCCTCACGGTTTGTGATCGCTCTGTGATGTCCTCCAATATCACAGACCTTATTACCAACTGTGGGGGCACTGTGTCTTTAATTTTTGAGAATTTTTTGTGGTTTCATGATTTCTCTGTTCATACTGGCCGAAAAGTGAAGTAAAGAAGACATTTACTTACTTACTTAATGGTTTCTCTGTTCATTGTTTATGTCATTCATATTTATGTCTAAATGGGTTTATTTTTTTTTATTATAGTATATAGTATTATAGTATATATTATATATTTGTTTTGACAATGACACTGTTTTGACTTAGACTTGTAGTTTTTACACAATCACTCCAATTTCATGGAGATATAGTGACTTGAAAAGTCGTTCATTTTAAATTCACTTCATATTTTACATTATTTATACTGATATTTTTATACCCATTAAACTGTGTTGTAGTGCAGGCACTTCAACATGTCATCAGACTCGTTACATATAGGTGCCAGGAGCATCGTCATCTTATCATATCAAACACTTTAAATTGAATATTTTAGTACGAACATGCTTTTATTAGCTTTGTCTTTCCTTTACTACTTTAACTATACAATATGGGATATTGTAATACCTAGAATTTTCACTTAAATGGCCATACTGGCCGAAAAGTGAAGTAAAGCAAATATTTTACTTACTAGCCATAAACAGTAACAGTAGCCTACTTAGTAGCCTAACACTATTAGTATTAGACTACAGTGACACGGACACGTCGACGACCCGGTAAACACATTTGTACAATGCTGGACCAACGTCGAAGACGTTGGGCCGACGTTGTACAAATGGTGTTGTACAAATGTTTTGTGTTTGCTGGGGAGTGGCCTGTAGGCCCACTACTCTGTAGGCTAGACCTACAGTGTAGTCTATTCGACAAGGCCTACTTGCCAAATGCCTTACTTTACTTGGAATCATTCCAGAACAATTAGATCTATAGGTCTACCATGAATGATTATACAACGATCCTAATATTAAAAAATAAGCGAACCGTCTGTGCCAGTGGCAGTGGTTACCAATGCAGATGCCAGACCATTTGACATGTAGGCCTAGTCTAAAGGCAGCAATTCTGGACTTCAATTGAAATAGGGACGTCGTAAGTTACATTGGCACAGATCTTGTCAATTTAAAAATAAAATGGTCCCTATCAAATAGGATTCGAATTGTAAAGCCTAAGGCCTAACGTTATAGACATGACAGAACTACAGAAGTTATGAAATTAAGGAATGTAGGCCTATGGTTATGCTAATGTCAGGGGGAGACTGGAACAGCCAGATATGACGTCACTGACATGTGTGAGCTAACACAATGTCGAGGGGCTAATATGTGTTGTAGAATATAGTATGACTTCTAAAGAGACACGCATGTTATAATAACCCTTAAAGCGCTGAAATAATTTTATAAAAATCCTGAAAACCAAAGGGTTTATTTCTATTTGAAAGCATCAAAGCTGTCTATGTTATGGGTCTTCGGCCATTATAAATCTGTTTAGGCCTACTCTTACAGTGCGGGGATCGACTTTAGACGTCAGAATCGGACGTCTATCGACGTCAGATTATGACGACTAAAGTCGATCCCCGCGCTGTAAGGGTTAACTACCCAGCAAAACACGTGTATAACATCTTACAATGTTGGACCAACGTCTAAGATGTTGGGCCGATGTTGTACACATGTTTTGTGATTGCTGGACACAGATCACACAAAGTATCTTAATCTAATCTTTCGAGAGAATGTTTTTTTCACTAAAGAATACATCACATCACAAAAACAAGTTTATTTAATGTCAATTAAAGGAAGTTTATAAATAGAACCATTCGCACAAACAATATTATTGAAGGTTCATTGCACTTTCAGTTCATAGCAAATTATCATGATGCGTGTACTCCTAGTAAACATCTCTTGCTCTGATGTCAAGGACGAATCAAGGGTGGACTGTCAGTTTTTTATACGACATAATAGTGTTGGATAAACAGCAAAACTTTGCAAAAATATTCTAGAAAGACATGTTCCTCTCGGTGCTCCAGTACCCCTTTTCTTCTGATTATGGATCAGCCCTTATTACAGAATAAACCGATTTATCTTGAGACCCTTTACTAAGGATGCCACCCGCAGCCCCCAAGTCATATCGGGAGCTGTACTTCAATGTTTGAAAATGGCTCACGATCATTGCGTAATTAATAGACAGTAGTTCGAACCCCACCGTGATGATTTATCTGAATTTAATGATTTCTACATAATATATTATTATGCCAATGTCCAAAGATATCAACAAGGTGATCCGTCAAAAACAGTAGGTCTATTTTTTTATTGCTATATATTAAGAAAACGTATTTAAATTGCCAGGTTCAGTAAGTTCTAATAAACCTATAACTGGGTTCAAAATAGAATCATGCAAGTGTTTTAATATCAAAGTGGAACTCATTAAATAGTTCTGAAATTGACCTTAGAGCGGATGATGGTATTTTAAAGTTCTTTTTTTAGAGTTGGCCTATAGTAACTCTCGCAAATGTAATACGATGTGGGAGGTAGACAATTTTATCAGTGCATGTTGAGGCGAACAACCTTCCATTTTTATTTAATTTGAGACATTTGATCGTTATCATGGTTATCTGATGTGCTACAAAACTATCCGCGTATGAAAGTCATGCAGGCAATAAGATACGTTGATATTTTCCATCGTCTGTGTTACCATATGTTGGCAGTTTTCACCGTTGCTATATGGCATACAATCATTTTATTTGATATATAGTTTTTCACGAAGTCGAACCATTTTATGAGTATTGTGGACCATTTTGCGTGTAATGTATAATCCACCCACCCACCATCCATCCATGCATGCCATTAATTTATTCATTATCCACATTAACACATCTGTCGTAATTATTTGCGTACGTTGTCGTGTATATAACGTCCCCTTAGATATGAAAGGGTGTATTTGCCACTTTCCAAAGTGGCAGATACACCCTTTCATATCTAAGGGGATAATTGTATTCCATCGCAATTAGCGGATTACTGTAGGGAATTATATTCCAACACAGGGTCAATGTACGTTGCTTGCTGGGCTGGTGCCCCTCCTCGCTGTCCTTGTACCAAATGTTGATCGGACCAAATGATACTGGTTGTCGTGATACGAATAAATACCATGGTCGTGCCTGAATCTGATAGGGAAACACGAGCTATCACGTCGTGATAAGTCCCAAAACCTACTCACCGCACCTGTGACTGGCCAGGGGTCCAGCCTACTAAGAATCTAGAAATTAGGATTATCCTAACTTTCTCTTATTTGCATTAGAAAAGTTAGGATTTATCTAACCATTAAATAAATCCTTATTATCACAAATCAAAATAACATGGTAATTTAAAACAATTACCTGGTGAATTGTTCTTAAGTATTTGTTAATGAGCAAATATTAAGGAACCATGCATGTTTTCTTACCTCCAGCTCCACATGTAAGAACGATCTGGACAGTCCGGGGGGGGGGGGGGGCTGTGGTATCATTATATAGTCATTCATTAGAGTATCATTATATAGTTGAGGAATAACCTTCTGGGGACTAGAGTAACGCAGTCATATCTCGTGTATTACCCTTGTGGGAGCTAGAGTATTTCACTCATATTATATATGCATTAACTTTCTGAGAGCGGGAGTATGCCATGTCTCATACATGTATATTAACCATGTGATTGCTGGAGCATCACATTTATCATGTATTAACCCTCTGGGTCTAGGGTATGACATGTATCGTGTATTAACACTCCGGGGGCTAGAGTATCACAATCAAGTATCATTATATTAACCGTATAGACATAATTGGGGTAGCAGATAAAGGGCTAACCCGTATTTATGTCTAAATATAATATATATAATTTTAACATTTATATATTATACGAATTTGAGCATATATTAGCAGTTTTGTCAATATCACGAAATTACCTGTTTTCAGTTGCGGCAATTCAATGTCAGAAAAATATATTGTTTCAATGTCTCACACAACTAATTACAGTCCCACGTACTTGCATGTACTATCGCCCACACGCTAGAGGCCGCAGTAAAGGTCGGTGATTACCTTCAATAGGTGGGCATAGGCTATTTTCAGTGACTCTCGCGGTTTAGAGAGAGGTTGTGATTCGGTCTCTTGTATTAATACGCCACTTTCTATTTCTATGAATTCCAAACACTAAATCAACCATTGTCAGGAAACAAGCCACATAATACCTTTTCTTGAATAAATTCTTATCTTCCAGACCACAACAACAAGAGGGATCTGGCAAAAACAAAATCAAAATAGTCCATATTTCTACTGAAAACATTCCAAGAAAATTAGTTGGGTGAGACCTCAACGTCACAAACGGACGTTGAACAGATATGATGTGTTAGTCGATGTTGCGACATAACTTGTTTTCAAAGTCGATTGAGTGTGAGAAATTTGATGTTGTTTCAATGTAATAGTATTATTTGAAACAAATTTAATGTTGTCTGTTGATCAAAGTTGTGACATAGTGGAACCTACTGTCAACATATGTTCAATAGTGGGAAATTTTTGTAGATTCAGTGAATGATCGCTAGAAAGAAGTGATCCAACGTCTAAATTTTACGTTGAACAAGTAACAAGTAACAAGTAACAAGTATTTATTGCTGATGGTTCCTGTGTGCGGAACATGACAGAAGAGCCAGGAAAGCGCTGGCGCCATATAATACAATACAGTGCATATTATAATTCGATTTACAATTGTAATGATTTATACAAGAATCAGTGGATTAGATGTTATTATTCATTGTTAAGAACACTTTAAAACTTTGCGATAATCACTTTCACGAATAAACTTAACTGCAGTACATTATTATAATCGTTTTGTTTGAATAATTGTTCCAGTTGAATAGTGGAAGGTCTTTTCCAGAATTTGACATTTATATATTTTTTACGCTCTTCTCTGAATAACGGACAGCATAACAGATAGTGGTACTCATCGCCGATGTCATTGCAACATTGCAATGTTGAACAAAATAATGTTGCCCACTGGTCCATAATGCGATATAACCTGTTTGTTGAATCAATGTCTGACTATCGACATTTATTAAAAATCAGATCCTGACTTGTAAAAACTGTTTAGTTGGTCTATGTCTAAACATGACTTTTTTTCTGTCTGAACAATTAACATTAGAAAGAAGACGTTGATCCAACGTCACAACCTGACGTTGAACAAAATTGTTGTTAGTTGGTCGATTTTACTAAAATAACACTACATGTCAATGTTGAATCAACATATTTTTTCAACATTGCTATAACTTATCCAAACTGACGTTGAGACAACGTTGCATTAGGGTTGACGATTTCGCGATGTGTTTTCAATCAATAGTCACCTTTGAAAAACATGAAATGAATCGGGTTTTAGGCCACTTTTGTGCAAATACAGGCTAAATTGGGCCAGGAGAACCTCCTGAGGATGGTGAGATGAGTGAGATGACACTGCCCTCCAGACACAGGATTTGAAATTAAAACCCTGGAGGTCTGAGGCGGAGGCTTCCCACAATACTAAGTTTTACGAGTGGAAGGGGAAGAAACATTTTTGTTTCTTTCAAACCACCGAGACCGGGAAACGGACCCCGAACACTGGTGTGAAAGGCAGCGGTGCTAACCACTACCCTAGGGCCCCCCGCCCTATTCAACTTTGAAACAAAGGCATGCTCCTGCTGGGTTTATCCTGGGTCGGAATTGGAAATTCCTACGAGCCCACTTTCCGTGCGAGCCTTTGAGAATGATAATTTAATATACCCTCTCATAAAATGACCTATTTTAAAGAGACACACATTTGACTTCTAGTTCATCGAAATCGCCGCACCTTGAAAACGCTTATCATTTTTTAAACTATTGGTACCCGTAAAATTATCATAAATGCCTAGTGAAGATTCAATGCACTATAAATAAAAAGCCCTCAAATTTGTATTACGTCACGTTGTCTAGCTCTGTACTTAATACGTCCGTAATATTTACCATGTTTTCACTAGCAATAATAATTATTGTCGTTTTAAATATAAAATTAAATATATGATTGTTGTACTGGTTCTTAGAAAATAATATGATGTCATATATAAACTCATATAAGCCAACTACAAATTTTATTTTATTGACAAATGAAAGAAAATTCACTTGACCTATCTCTTGACTGATCACCACAGCTTCATTTAACACAACAAAAAGATCTCATGGCTCGTATTTTGCCATTTTTAAATGTTACAGATAAGTAAATAGAGAATATTTGTTTACAAATTAATGCCACAGAAAATTTAAAAAAAATCATGTGTAAAAGTCCCTTAATTTAGGATTGTGTCTGAGAAAACAACGATACTATTGCACGAATTTATCAACATTTTATTTACACAACTGAATTTTATATATTGGGTAATTTATCGTAAATATTTCTAAATCGCGAAATAAAATAAAGTATATTATTATTGTTAACCTTAATATATAAAAAATAATTGATTGTTGCACATAAACAGAATATGAGTGATATTAGATTTGCTAATGGCCAGAGGAAGGTTGATCATGGGAGACCAAAGCATTACAAGAAGACAGCTTGGTTCCTTTCAGGTCACGGAAGTCAATTAGAGTGGTTCCGATGGAGAGGTTGTTGTTGATAGCTGGCTCGCTTACCATGTATCTTCTTAGCAATTTTGAATCAACTAATCTAAGAATAGAATTAGTTGAAGCAACAAATACACCAGTACTCTTTGCAAATACGTCTTGATCTTAACCCTTTAACCGCCAAATTATTCAATCTGAATTTTCACAAACTTGAAGTTGTGTCTCGCTGACGCGACACACAACTTCAAGTGAGTGAAAATTATTCAGATTTGACAAAATGGAGGTCAACTGTTTTCAAATATTGCTGATTGATGTCACATTTCAGCTTTAACATGTTTAAAAGGTGGTGTGAATGTGCTAATAATAAATTAAAATTCGAATATATGCGGCACCGGCGGTTAAAGCCGATGACACCTATGAATATGAAGCTTACGTGTCGCATATATGCGACACATTTGATTGTGTCACACTCACATTATTATATTTCACTCTAAAGGTGATGCCTTACAAAGATTAACCCTTTAACCGCCGGTGCCGCGTATATTCAGGTTTTCATTTTTCAATAGCACATCATGTACCCCCTTTTGAACATGTTAAACATGAAATATGACATCAATATTTGAAAACAGTTGACCTCCATTTTGTCAAATCTGAATAATTTTCACTCACTTGAAGTTGTGGATCGCGTCAGCGAGACACAACTTCAAGTGGGTAAAAATTTAAATTGAATAATTTGGCGGTTAAAGGGTTAATCGTTGTCTCTTTTAATTCATTTCACATATGTTTGATGCTGACATTTACTGCTAACGTAATTGTCAGTCTCAATGAATAAAACATATCCGTACGTTTAGAAAGTAGAACTGTCATAATTTATCATTTAACCCTCCACCACCCGTGAGGTTTATATTTCTGTCTAGAAGAGAGTGCATAAATATTATAAAATTAAAGCTACAGCATTTTTCATAACTTGATTAGTAATGTTAATCGCAAAAACGAACACAACTATGATATATAAAAACATTTTCACCGTCAATTGCTATTTTATTTTTAGATTTGCATAAAGCCTCTGCTGCAATTTAACATTCACTGAATGCAACATTTAAAATATAAACTATTTCATACAAGATACTGTACACCTATCCCCACATCTTTTTCCTAGTTTTTTGACACAGAATATGCGGGGGCCCTGGTGCAGTGGTTAAAGCTGCCTGCTTGAACAGTCATAGATCGCGGGTTCGTTCCATGCTCTGGCATTTAACTAAGTTTCAAAGAAACAAAAACAAATTTCTCGATCGTAAATATTGATTTTTGTGGGGAGCCTCCGTGACCGAGAGGTAGCGTGCTCAGCCTCAAACCGCCAGGGCTCAAATTCCAAATGATTGTGTTTGATTGTACTCCCAAATGTAATTTATGTATGTGTGTTTGTAGTTGTCATTTTTTACGATGTATATACTGTATATATATATATATATATATATATATATATATATATATATATATATATATATATATTTCAATACTAGATATTATTTTATAAGTCAAGTAATAGTATGAGGTTAAGTACTATTATGAGTTATATAAATATACCTCAATATATATTAAAAAAAAAAAAATGTCCATGTTTAAATTATTTTTGTCAATTATTTCAATATATACACTTCAATCATGTAAATTGTTCTACTTCAAATGATGACTTCTCATGTAGATGTTTGTAAAATTATATGTTTCTTCCAGATATATTGTCAGATTTACCATGTACACGAATTTAAATATATGCTATTATTACTGTTTTATATTATATAAGTAGATGAATGATACGAGTTATCTAGATATCATTATATTATTTAAATAGATGTATATCAATGTATGTTTTTTAATGTTTATGTATGAGGGCCCCACGGCGGATGAGCTATGCTCAGTGGGTTGGTACATACATGCATGTATGTTTTTAATTTTTATTGATTTTGTACGTTGTTGTATATACCTGTACCCTCGGTAAATAAAGTCTTTTTTATTATTATTATTATTATTATTATTATTATTATTATTATTATTATTATTATATAAAGTAGTGTGAAGCATGCAGAAGTAGCTGGAGTAGAAGTGTTTCTCTCAACCCGCAATGCGTTCCCAGTTCCTCCTTTTTGTCGAGCTTGATATTTCAGACTGTCATCTCCATAGACGTCCCAGACAATAATCTAGATGGTAAACATATTGTAGCATATTTTTAACTTAAGGCAAGAACACATATTCGCAATAATCCATGCGTCAGTCCTCTTTTAAAATTTGCATTCAGTCGTTCGTGAGCTTGGTCATTAGCTGATGACGAAAATTATGCCTAGTTTTCTGTGTGACAAAGTTGCCTTTCTGAAACCCAGCATATATTGCAGGACAGGTGAATTGAAATTTAAGTAAGGCTTTAACATGACATGTCATCCAGCGGGCATAACGGTAGTTGTCCAGTGCGAACATCCAATGAATAATATTACTAAGTGATTCAACGTACATAGCAAACATTGGATCACGTTGACATATAAGAAACTGGAGAAACAGTAGTTCCAATTGAAGAACATTATGCCAATAATGGAACTGAGGACGAGTGGATGTCATATGTTTGCTCCAGTCATCAGAGCTCAATAATTCAATACCCGGTGTAGTGTGTTGATAATCTTCAAATGCCTTTATGAACAAAGCAGATGCTGAAACTTGATGGGCCCATTGTGCCCTTGATGTGTGTGAACCTTTCTGTAGTCCCAGAGCTCTTCCTTCAGTGGTGACACCAGCTGTTGTCATGACGGATGTCCAGCCTCTCACCTCTCACCTATCCATTCGCCAATTGCTGCTAACATTGGCATTTCTACGTGAAGCCCCCTTTTGAGTACAACATATTGGTTTTCACCATATGCATGCGCAATGTCCATTATTTTTTTCTTGAAATAGTATGATGGATATTCATTGAAATAAATAAAATTCATTACTGACTTATTTGTCATAAAAATGATATATGTACATGTATATACAAGATGTTTAAAAATTAAAACACTGGATATTGCGATAAAATAACAGATAATTGATTACTACTTAAACAATGCCAATATGTGAACATAGCAGGTCTATCATTTTGTTTCCCACACCAAAAATAGTATATAACGGTTGATCTACTGTGATGAATAGTATGCTTCACCATGGCAATGGAATGGGCAGTGGTAGTAATGCAATCATTCCAGGTGGTTTAGATACAGACACTTATAAATTAGCGAAATAAGCAGACCAAGATACATTAAAAATAGTGTTGTTATTGTAATCATCAGTGTAAGCTGTATTGATATGTTCAAGCCAACACCTTTGCATTTCATCTTCATCTATGTTAGTGGTTCTTGGAATTGTTTGACTTTCTGATGTTGGTGACCTTATGACATTCTGTGTCTTTGGTAATGACATCGTTATTTTAGATCTGGTGTGACGTATTGTGTTGCTGGATCCTGGGAACTCCCTTCTTATCATGGACCATATGCTGAATGATATGGAATGAGTCACTGTATCACCAAGAAAAAGTCTTAAGCTCAACTCTTTGGGGGGGGGGGGGAGGGGGCTATTTTTGAGCCGCGCCCTTTTTATCCTGATAATTATTTCAATATCAGAGAAGCGTCCACCTTCAGCTTTTAACGTAATTGATCGATTAAATAAACTTGTGGTCTATTTATATAGAGTTGCATTTGGTGAATCAAATAAAAATATTAATGTGACCTTTTAAGTCCAATTTATAGGACAGAATCAAGGTCAAGCACAAAACGTACGCTTTTTAGCAATTGTAGCTGTCTTTTTCTGCAGGACAAACGTAACTGAAATAACAAATTATTGTATGTACATTTCATAGAACCTTTCGAGTGGCTATTGTCTAAATAATTTATAAATGATCCAATTAATATAGTTACAAGTGTATAGCACAATTAATTAGTTTGGCCTCTGTCACCTCTTCCCCAATTGACCTACTGAGATTTTCAAAAAGCAGACAACAATGACTAAATAATTTGCTAGTCCATTTTAAATATATACTATAGTCAGCTGTTTATCCAACTTACCGTTAGCCTAATATATATCTTTTTTCATTAATTTGGCATCAGCTAATAGTTTTTCATCGTTTGTATATAAACGTGTACTATTTTGTCTATTGCAAGTCAATCATTATTTAAACATACTGTGCTTAATTTAGAAATAAGCTTAACATCATAATCTATCTTATTACATAATTATGCCTCATCTGTACATAAACATTATTTTAGTGTATCATGGATTGCAAATACTGTACTAAAAATCGGTGATAACTTATAACTAGCTTATAACTTATAACAAGCCTGCAATAACATATGATAATTTCAAAAAAATTGTATGTCTACAAGCACTGCATGGCCTCCATAAAACGCCATCTCATATTTGTCCAAGTGTTGAAACAGAACGTTAAAGCTTTAAAACAAGTTTGTCATGTGAAAAGAGCGGATCGTCAGCTATAATACCTATTCAAGGTCACACACGCAGTCCATTAGAATGGCTAGGTACAGCTAGTATTACGCTGTATTTTCTGCGATGTGTTACAATAATCGTGTTTATAATGGTATTAGTACAAAAAGGGTTCTTAATTGTATCTTTTTTTTGTGCAATGTATAATATGGAGTTACCGAAATTGTTTATTTCGATTTCGATAGAATGAATGTGACGTTATTCTTCTTTTGATGGCAACGTCGTGATATCGTGACTATTATTTTAAAATACATAAAGGGCACTTTATAATACACCGTACCATAATCTAGACAGCATTACACACTTCTTCAACTATGTGATTCCATGAAGATAAAAACCCAATCATGATAGTATGGTATACTATATGAGAAATTGACGGGCTGTATGCTAAACTATAATTATCCACATCTGGGACAGTTGACATTTCGAATCCGGTGTCAACAAATAGCAGTACATAACGGAACCAAATGAGAATCATGAGCGGCTATTTTGAATTTGTGCAAATAAGATCATATCAAAACATTTTTTTTCAATTGCAAAAACTAATTTCATAAAGCTCCATAAAATGTACTACTAGCCCACCACTTACGTTTAGTCATAGATGTAAAAAAATAACATCTTGTCTGGTGGTAAATGTTTTTTAATGTTGTTAATTTACTTTTAGGCCTTGCCTAAAGAATTTCAAAGATAAATCTTAGAAATCAATAATTGTTGGTTATCTGACATAGCTTGACACTGTGCAACATCGAACACTACGTGGTGGACTATAGTATATTTCACAGGCAAAAGTCAACAGTATTATGATTTATGTTTCATTTTCAGTGGTGACCATTTTGTATTAATGCAAATTAGATAATATCAGAAATTAATTTTCCAATTGCAGACCCATTTAGGGGTTGGTCATGATTTTAGCATATCTGTGAAGTATCGCATTGTAGAACAATAAATACTAAACCATAAAAAGTGTTAATTTTATGATTGACCTTGACATTGACATATAAATTCGAGGTCATCAAATAATATATATCAGTTTATCATATTAATATCATATTAATATCATATTAATGATACAAAAGTCATACGAATCGGTCAAGTATGCACAGAGGTAAACACTTTTATCACACTAAACATCCCCATTGACACCAAAAACGAGCTTGGCCCACAAATACCCCCCCCCCCCCATCCCCAACGAGTTTAGCTTGAGATCTTTTTCGGTGTTACTAGACATCTTATAGAGGAACTTGGTAAAAAATATCGGCTGCCCTCTCGTAGTTCCAGGTCAAGTACACTTATTCCCTGTGCTATCTCATGGCTCAGGATGTTCATTCGAGATTTATTTCACTGAGCAATATAGGTGATGAAAATAATGGATTTGATGGACCTAGAGGAGAAAGTGAATGGGTTTCAGAAATTTAAATCGTCATCTTCTTTTCTCTGTGTTCTGAAAAGTAGTCTTTTCTATTTTCGGAATAAAATTCCCTGTTGAATTTTTCATAACGTCTGGGAAAATGTATTTTATGTATACGATGTTGTCTATTATATCATTCATGAGGTCTTTCATTTCGCTACAATCATAAGCGCAATTTAAGCTTGTCGGTAGTTGGGTACACTCCATTTTTGAAAATGTCGATCCAGCATTGGTAGATACATTTATTTAACACCAATGAGTCGTTTATCCAGATGAATAATTTTCGCCTCTGTGTAGCTTAGAAATCTCATCTGAGAGTTTCAAAAAAAGTATAGCCTTTGTCAATATTGTTCGTCAAGCATCGTGAAATATTTTGACGCCGAGCAGTGATCGGGTCATCGGTGAGAAGTGATTCGGATGCACACAATGAATCCAGAGCACGAATTTTGTCATTAGCTGTTCTTCTTTTAGTAGCGTCAGTAGGTCTACCTTTTACTTTTATTTGTTGTATTTTCCACTCAACTTGGCCACACACCACCCACCTACATATCTCACTTTACTTCTTGCCGCATCAGTGAACGCGACATTGACTCAGAAAAGCTTGGAATACTTTGCTCCGAGGTTTTATCTCTTTTTCTGCAAAAATTCTCCTATTAGTAGGGGGGGCTTAATCAAATAATTGTTCACTTCGTTGCAAAAGTCTGAAATTTTTGTCACACGATGACATGACCTGGCTGTTTCAGAATCTGCCGACAGACAAGCGCTATTTTTCCTCTAGCGGCCATATTGGGCAATTTCAAAATGGCCGCCACTGCAATGCATTACACATGCTAACTTTCTAACTAATCATCACAGAACCACATGTAATATCTCTTTTCTAGGGTATTTGAGGTTGGGGGTGACGATAATGACATCAGTTTCCACCAAAACTTGAAATGTCAAGGTCAAATAACAACATCAAGGTCAAAATCGTTTAGAATTTGCCTATTACTGTTTTTCTCATTGGTCGATGTTTAAAAAGCTGAATAAATTCGTATATTTCAGAATCCTGAATATTTCAGAATCTGCCGACAGACAAGCGGGTTTTTTTCTCCAGTGGCAATATTGGGCAGTTTCAAAATGGCCGCCACTGTAATGGATTACTCATGCTAACGTTTTAACTAATCATCACAGAACCACATGTAATACCTCTTTTCTGGGGTATTTGAGGTCGTGGATGCGATTATGACGTCATTTTCGATCAAAAATTTAAATGTCAAGGTTAAATAACAACACCAAGGTCAAAATCGTTTAAAATTTGCGTATTACTGTTTTTTCGATGTTTAAAAAGCTGAATATATCCGTAGTTTTTAAGTAATTTGATAACTTTGATACTGTTATGGGTCAGAGATATCAAGTAGCGCGTGTTGTTGTCAGGTGATGATCTAAATACAAATAAATATGGCTCTCCCTCTCAGTCCACTGTCCAAATACGCCATAGTAGAGAGCCTGAAACTTCCCAACCACTGTAGGCTTACATACGTATTAAATTACGCAATAATACTCATATCAAACACTAGTCCTTATTGGCAAATTCACCTCCTTGGCCTCAGTGTATCGTATGATATACCCCCGTCATTATACCCCTACTGTTAATCTCAGCCGCATGGTTTTTTTTATACCAAAATTGAGTATGGTAATGTGGCAAGGCCTTCATATTATAGGACCCCTAGGCTGAGATAAGAGAAACAGTTTGGATAAAGCACGTTTTTGAACTTCTAACTAAAGAGGAGATTGATAACAGCATTATGAAAACCTGGTCAAGTTATCATTCTCGGATGAAAGAATAAAGTTCCATCAAACCTTGAGCTGAAATAGACATTTTACCTATCTTTCCTGCAATATTCTTCAATCCTTGGTGACGTCAAGTACGTAATTTTGATAGGCGAACTTCCTATTGAAGATAAAGCTCATTTTATCTGTGGCTCTGGATGGGAGTGGCTGATGTTTGAGGCTGGTGTGTTCACCTCTGACAGAGCTATATCAACGCTGGATGACCACCATATTAAGCGCACTCTGTATGATCATCAAGTTTCATTGGTGGCCCTCTCCTTCAGCAAGGAGCATACCTATAGTAATACAGACTTATTTGAAGACAGATTTGACAAACAGTCGAGGGAGGGACTTATGTGTAAGTACTGTTCACTTATTATCGAGGTGGACATTATCATTTGTCGTTTGTGCACTCTCTTAGAGATGGTGATTTTGAGCTCAATGCCTTGGATGAATTGTGTCGCTGGTTTTTAGCGTTTGACAACACCATTTTTTCCAGATGGTTACTGAGCCATGTAAATGATTTAGTGATGTGGTTTTCTGTACATTCTGATATTTTTGTTTATTTCTATTTATAAATTTTATTTGATGGATCAGTCTCATGAACACAGCAATCGGTAGTACAAGCTGGTGGTGGTTGCTTATCAGATCTGTATGACGATACTGATCATATTGCATTGTACATGCTAGCTACACCTGATTTTCTGACATTCATTAATGAATTTAAGCGTGTAAAAAAACATCGCAACTCAGATGTACATCACAAAAAATCTCTATAAGCTCTAGAACGACACTTTGTCATTGACGTCGCAAGTTTCATGAGAGTACTCATAGCTGAATGCAAGTCCATTCTTGGATGCTGTCCATGTACTAATTTACACTGGTGAAGTAATGGGAGCATGAAGTTACAGTCAAAGAGATTGGATGTGATCTGCATGAATAGTGTGTGCAGGAAATAATCTACCAGGCACAATTCCAAGAATATAGGAATAATGATGCAAAATGTTACACTTCTTTTGTTTATGTCTCAACAGTCCCGAAATAATAGAATATGTCAGATTTTTTTACCATTCATTGCTGAGCGTGGTATGCTCATGCTCAGTCACTGTTCTCGATGTGGCTGCTTTAATTCACATCGTACGTTCAGGTCGTGCAGCAACATTTAATGATTGCATACACATGCATCTAGTGCCCTATCTGAAGATCCAAATCTCTGCGAATGATGAGATGAGTAAGATCACACTGCCCTCCAGACATAGGATTCGAAATTCGAGCCCTGGCGGTCTGAGGCCGAGCACGTTACCTCTCAGTCATGGAGGCTCCAGTGCTTCACACAATACTTACGAGTGATCTTTACGAGTGAGCGGGAAAGAAAGCTTTGTTTCTCTGAAACCTGAATGCCAGAGCGGGGGGCGAATCCGCGATCTCCCGACTTTTCAAGCAGACCGCCACATAACCTCACGTTCCTTTGACAACATACCTTACACATGCAGCCCTGTTTGAGCACGTCAAAATATCATTCCTACATGCTTCCTATATATAGAAGAAGGCAATCATGCCAGGTGGTACCAGACTTTTCCAATTGGGATAGGAATGTGATGGAAACAGGTGGTTGTCATTCAGGACGAAACTAGCTGATGCTAAGTCGGGTTTACGGTGCACCTCCATAATTATGCAAGTGTGAGGGAGGTGGTGTGAATAACGAAACTGCTGACCAGTACGTAAACACATGATTGCACTGAAAACATCTCCACTTTTCTTTGGTCATGAAATATTCTTAGTTTTTCATTTGTTTTTATTATTTCGTATAAATTCCATGACATACAATTTATACAGACAGTTCAATGTTCGGAAGGTACTACATATTATCTATTTTTTTTGTTATTGCATTGCCTTTGTCAATTGTCCATGGAAAAAAAAATTGAATTTAGTGGCTTTTTATCATATCAACTTTGTACTTTGTGATACTTTATCAGGTTATTTGGAAAGGCCTAATAATAGTGACAGTAATATTAGTCATTGCTGCCTTTGAAGGCATGTGTATATTCTTGTTGCACTGGTTTGCAATTCGTGTGCGGAGTTGACAGAATTAATTTTAAATGTGCAAAAGTATTCAGATAAACATGATAAAAGGTTGTGGAGTCAATTAACAATCATCCAGTCTTAATGTTTTAGTATTACGTATTAATGTAATGATGCTTAAGGTTTCGGAACTTCTTTTACTGCGTTAACGTGTTTATCACCCTTAAAGACCATTTATAAAATTATTCTTATGGCGAAATAGACTAATAATCGATATTCAGAACTAAAACAATGAAAGACCTATGTCAGAAAAAAAATTAAAACCGTGAAGTTTTGGAGCGCTTTAAAATTTGCGGAGAACATAAATAATTTTAAATTTTTACACTTATTTCGTCATATGACCTTGATTTGGTCATTTTAGATTGAAAATGACATCATAATTGTGATCTTTGGTCTCAAATACCTCAAAATAGAGGTATTACAAGTTATTCTGTGATTTTTAGTTAAAAAGTTATCTTTCGCAAGGTTTTTAGTGGCGGCCATTTTGAATCGTCCAGTATGGCCGCTAGGGGGCACATTTCACTTGTCTGTCGGCAGATTCTAAAATGTCTAGGTAATGTCAGCCTGTGACAAAAATTTTAGACTTTTGCAATGAAGTGAACGATTCGACCATTTTTTTAGGTTAAGCTCCCCTACTATATTAATATCTTTCAAGATAATACCACACACATGGACTTCAGATGGATGTGAGCCAAGCAACTTATTCATGGCATTTTTTGTATTCTTCTGATTTTGTATAAAGCTGCATAGCAGCATAGAATTCAGTCCAATGTCTACTTTCAACTTTCTTCGAATTGTCCAGAGCGCATGTTCTTATAACATTTGTATGTGAGTAGGAATACATATCATTAACTCAATATTTGTATCATTAATACACTTCATAGCATCTCGTATTATAAACAAAATCGGTTAATCAATAACATCAAGAAATCAATACGCCTATATTGTAGGCCTACTGAGTTGCACCCAGATAATTATATATGTAGGCCTAGGCCTACTACATTTTCACTCATTTTAATAAAAATTTGGAAATTGCATTATAGCAAATTTGTTAAGGCCATAGGCACATGTTTTGGCTGTTGTTACAGCCGTTTCCACACAACATCGAAAGACGGATTGTTGTCTATGTGTTATTTTTGGGTGACATAACATGTTATTTTATATTTGGGCTATTATTGTTGTCAGGCCTATTGAATTGTTTTCGTGAGCGATAATCATATAATAATGGGAGTGTGGACGTTTTGTATCTCTTGTCAAAAATCTAATGTAAGTTCCGACTTAGGGCAGCTTTTGTCGAACAGCCGCGGCTCCGATTAGTGCTTTTATGATGTTTTTATATGTAAGAATTATTCATTACCGAGACGATTTTAAAGGTAGGGTGTCGTAATCGTCACAGGGATTCGCATACCATTATTGTATATACTCTGGACCGAGCAGCAGCATATTCGCAACAAGAACAGCTTCCCAGAAGCAGCGCTACGGGTGCCAGTGCATCAGTCAGTGTACATACAGGTATGCAGGCTACACCATTGATCACTGGCACATGCCATAGTTTCGAAATCATAGGGCGTTGACACGGCTGTACAAACACCTCCCAAATCTTTACATTCATTCCATTGTTATCGGGCGTGCTTTTGTTGCATTTAATGAACACGAATTTAGCGATGACGTCTATGCCGACCAAACCGCGGCTATTATTTATTCATTTTGGATTCGCCATGAATGATGTGATGTGACTAATGAAGTGCCCTCGCTGACCATGTCCAGCAGACACGAGACCCTGGCCCGTTGCTGGGTTATTGTTGGGCCAGCGTCGAAGACGGTGGACCAACATCGATTCAACGTCGGATCAACGTGTTTTGTTGTCTGGGTGATTATGACATACCGTGCTAATTACGCTCACAAAAGTACCGGGGGGTATGCCCTTCTACATAAGGAGAGTGTATGTTTACTATTATTCGTACTCTTTGAACCGATCTGTCTCCTCGTTAAAACAGTAAACATGACGTATTAAGGCCACAGAGACGATTTTGACCTGGTTGCCAAATGAGGCTCATTTTAGCGAGAAGTAAGCTGCTAATGCATAGTTATGTTAGTTGATCAGTGAAGATGAAAACGCGGACAAATTGCGATATATATTTATTTGCATTGAAAAATATATGTGACTGTGCAAGGCTGTGTTGTAATTTTTTCAGCTAAAATCGCTGAGTGGCATGGAAACATGAAAAATTATCACGTCAGTCTCAAATTGATATCTTTATATAAGCTATATACATGTAGCAACATTAATTTTCGCACATAGTAATTTTCAATATGAGACGTATAGCGGTATCAGCCCATCTATCTATCTATCTTAATCCACACTTTAAGAGTGGATTTAAAAATCGACACATAAATAATTTAAATATTTGCTAAGCCTGAAAATACAAAGCGTGTCGACACCTATTTTTCTAAGAAATCAGACTTACAAAAAATAGATGAATTGGTTTTTAGGCTAAACTGGGCCAAACGAACCTCTTGGGAATGGTGAGATGAATGAGATGATACTGCAATCCAGACCCCAATATTTGAAATTTGAGCCCTGGCGATCTGAGGCCGAGCACGCTACTCTTGGTCACGAAGGCTCTGCACAATTTTGAATTTTATACGCATGAACTTAAAGGCCGATTGGGATTCGAACCCGCGATTTCCAACTTTCCATGGAGGCAGCTTTGACCGCTGCACCTGGGCCCCAGACTTACAATAAACGGTCGCTGAAAAGACAGCAGAACTGATCAATGTGTTGTCAATAATTTAGCAAGATTTATGTTGGTATATAATTGTTCACCTACTTGAAGCTGTAGGTCGCTTTAGCGCACCTGGGGTGAAAGATTTACTATGAATAAATAATGCATGCACATGCTGCGGCTGGAGAGAAAACCCATTCTAACTATTGTAGAGAATACGGCGATAATCAAGACGAAAATTTATCTGCATAGCTCATTGGGTGCAATTTGATTAATGTTCAAGTTTTAAAACCCGCATAAAACAATAATTGTTCAGCTTATTATTCGGACTAAAATTATTTAGATTTGCATTTTCTTCGACGTCAATTAAACCTTCCGTGCTTAGACGTAGACGTTACGTACACCATTCCTGTTATGTGTTACATTTCGGTATTTCTCATTGAAATCATACAACGCGCAATATTCGAAGCAATGCAGAATACAATAAGAGACACTATATACAGTATATAAGACACTTGCTTTACCTTCAAATATGTAATTCTAGTTACATAAATTGGGACGTGAATACAATAGCATTATAATACTTGTTAATTGCCTAACGATTGCGTGACATTCTACAAAAGATTGCAGCATTTAATTAAATCTTATATTATAAACAAATCAAAGGAAATGAAAACTAATTAAACATTCGTGTTTGAATTTAAATTGTCCTTCACATCGCATTTTAAGTTTATACGTAGAAGGTCAAATACTCACAACATGCATGCCATCGCACAAAGTTTAGAACAATTTCGTTTTCAGTCAGGATTGAATGCAAATGCTGCAGAGCTGAAGTGAAGATGTATAATATCAGAGAAACATATTACTTAGATGTTTTCATGGGTGCTTTGTTGAACATTATCATATTTATGTATTTATTTATGCACTAGAGGACTTGAGAACAAAACGAAATAATAATTACGAAATGTATAGAGAGTGCAAGTTTGCAACGCTTATCTTCAAGCTGATAAACATATTTCCATGACGTAAAAACGTTTGTCGTTGATGTTCTTCTCTTGCGATATACACTAACAGATAATTAAATTTTCGTTATAATATCAAATCACACATTTAATTGCCGTAAATTGAGTAAATAGTCGTCTCTTCACGTACGCTTAAACATGTTTTTATTCGAGTATTATCCAAATGAGCAACGAAACAAGCTAGTTAAGTCAGCATGGTCAAGGGAAACGAGATAATAAAGCGTATTATTACTGGACATATCCATATCTGGCCTATGTTTTCGGAAACCAGATAAGTGTATGCTTAAAAATGAGTGTTAGGACCGGCCTGCGGCCATTATCATATCAAGTTTTATTTGCTGAGTTTGTGTTCTATTTAAGGGAAAGAGGGGTGCTGTGTGTGGGAAACGGTTGACATTTATATACACCAGTCCTTATGAACATGTCCAATATAGCGTTTGAGGTCGCTAGGTTGAGCACTTTCGTGTTTAAAAGTCTTAAAAAAAAAGATATTCACGATTATATTCGTGGTTAAGAGCTTAAAGGGTTTTGGTTGCATTAATGTTGGCCAAGCGTCGCATATGATTGAATATGATTGACCGGCATTGAACCAGCAATGTAACACAGCGACGCTGGCTCAACATTGAACCGGTATTGAGTGGGTAGGCCTACATTGTGTGTACCAGGTTCATCGTATAGACGCGTACACTCACTTATTAGCGATGGTGGTGGGAGGAATAGGCCTACACGTTGAAGATAAACGTGTCTCCTTGGTTCTTTCAATAATTATATCCTTGCCATTTATACAAACCAATACAGCTGTCATTTTTTTGTCTAGAGCACGTAAGCAGAGTTCGGGAACTCTCTTTCTAGTTTATAGTTATAAATATGTTATATATTTTTTATTGAAAGAATATTACAGCCTCTCATGAAATTATGTCTATTTAGGCTGGGCTGAAATCCGAAACATGGAACTTTGCTCGGTATTTTAGTTTATACTTTTTATTGTTTTTACATAATTGGTGTGTGCTGAATTCGAATCTATTGATTAGGCCTATATTCTATATTTTTGGTGACCTTAATCTTCAAATTAGAAAAGCACAAAACGGTCAACAAAATGCTAAGAAAACCCCGTATTTTCTATGATCTGTAGGCACATGAAAGTACATTATTCAAGATTTTTATTTGTTAATTAGTTTCCAGTGTCTTTTGAAAGAAATCACCCTTATTTGACCTTTAAATCTAAGATGTCCGCTGTTTTTCATATATTTACTGTTACTATAACTATACCGCTAAATATGTTGACGATGATATCACTTATTAGTAGTAACTTAGTAGACCAAAAATAAATGTTACTGGCGAGTACATTTAAAAGAAAAAAATCCAAAATGGCAGCGATATTCACCTTAATATGAACAAGAAACAAAATGGCTTTCAATGCGTAAGTTAAACCTCTTCTGATGTGAGGCTCAGGATTGATCAATTCATGAAGTACTATCACATATGATTCGAGTGAATAAAAATGGAAATTATGAACAAAATTTAATGATTAAATTATTACAGTACGCGGATGATATTTTGGGAATAATGTGTCCAAGATGAAATATCAGCAAAACATCTTTTACGGGTTATTATAGATTTTTGACATATTAATTTCAGGGTTGATCCTTCAGGGTTGATATGACTAAAACAGAGGCAGTGCCTTCAAATATTAGATGGCCAGCACTTCCGATCCAAGTATTGGGCGTTTATTTCGGTTATTATAGGGAATTATGCGAAAAAAAAGAAATTTTAGGGATAAAAAAGATGAAGCAAAACAATATATTAACATGGTGAAACAAAGAGATTTGTCGCTTATTGGACACGTACAAATTATTAAAACATGTATTACTTTATTATGCCAATAATATTCTATATCTACGGTGGACATACCAGAAACCTACATAAAAGAAGTTGAATCAGTTATATCTACATTTGTGTGGAGGTATAAAAAAGAAAGATTGAAACGTAGGGTTCTGGTAACAAAAAAAAAAGAGGGCGGACTTAATGTTCCACCATTTAAATTTATAGTAGACTAAAATCAGTCAAATTAGTATGTTTTTTTTACAAATATTTGACAGTTATAGCGAGCAGGTATGGGCACTACCGGTTTGGCAATATTGTGTCATCTTATTCATCTCACTATCCACAATGTTTACCCCTTTTATTCAATCATTCATTCATCCATTCATTAATTAATTAATTAATTCATTCTTTCTTTCATTCAATAATTGTATCATTTATTCGTATTTCTTATTTTTGACATGGTTGTCAATAATTAGAAATCAGGAAGTTCGTCTCTATATCTAGCCTAACTGGTAAATGCGCAGTACAAAAATTAAAAACTTTTGCAGTTCTAGTCTATGGACATGTTTACATCATATGGTCATATTAAGCAGCCAAAATAAAATCACCGATTTTTTTATGATTTTAGACCTGGGCTAGTCCCTTTAAGCTGGGCCTGTTAATATTCTACAATAATACGGAAGTTTATACGTTTAGGATATCGACCCCTTATGCTGATTGTCTAAATGGGTGTATCTGCTTGGAATTAGTATTTAACAAGCACATAAAGGAATATATAAATTGCAACTGGTAATTAGGACAAAAAATAGCAGGAGTACTTGTATAGTACATGTGGCTACTTGTAATTATCAGTTTAGTCTTTAGGATATATGCTTCTCACCTAGAAGTGCGGTCATGATGAGCAGTAAGTGGTGAGATGTGCTGTGATAGAGATTCTGCATTGCTAGGTGCGGTGCAATGTGTCTGGCAGAGTGTCTGTTATCTGTGATGGAGGGACGTACGGACGAGATAGATGCATAGTCACTTGTCGCCTGATCCCGATCATTTATACACCGCATCCCCACCTGCTGGAGGGGGAGGGGGTAGACATAGATGACGCCAGTAGACAGGTGACCAAGTTGGCATTGTTCAGGAAATGTTGTCTACGGCTTATTGGACATCAGCACACCCCCGCTGTGGATATCACTCCTACATGTATCGTCCCCACTCGACGTGTGATATACAAGACATTGTTAGTGTGGATTTTTGCGCGAAGTGATTATTATTAAACTATGATTCGGCGTCATGCAATGGTGCTATAACTGAACAATGGATAAACAGATCTGACATCCAGTGCGAATGCTCGATATTAAGCTATCACCTGTGGTAAATGCTATGTTGCTGTGAATGAATGAATGAATGAATGAATGAATGAATGAATGAATGAATGAATGAATGAATGAATGAATGAATGAATGAATGAATGAATGAATGAATGAATGAATGAATGAATGAATGGTAACACAGTTGTGTGAGGGACATTTTTACACACACAGGCTAATCGTAGTCCAGTGAATGGGGTCATGATCTCAGTAATGATTTTTTTGCCTTGCTGGCTTTTAGGACTACGTCTATATAGCCAGTCATCAGTTTTTGTTTGGTGTTATTTTGAAATTGTTATTGTTACGTAAGGATTGCATAATAATAATGCAATATTGATGTGATAATAAATATAATATAATAATAGTATGTGGAAATGGCCATTGCTATATCATAGCTATCGTATTGATATGGGGAGCATAACATGGAACAATAGCATTACTGTGTGGTCATGTATCCATTAAACCGGACAAACGTTCAACTAAATCGCGACCAGAAGAACCTCATGATGATGGTCAGATGATTCAGATGACATTTTTTTGGCGGGGGGGGGGATCAAGTGAATATAAATTATAGCACTTGAAATCAGCAATGGCAATGACATTTTAAACATCTTTTCAACACTTTTGTGTCAACATTTCGCTGTGTCACGTATCAAGCTTGTATGTTAAACGTGCAGAGAAAAAGTAACCTTAGAGATCTGCGCCCTTTTTTTATTACCTTTTTAGCAATCCCTAACAAAATTCGAATGCCAATACATTTGAAACAATTGTTTGAAAAATCGTTTTATCAGCAAGTCTCGTATGTTATCCTCTCTGTTAACACATACATTTTTTCCCCAAATTCACGTGTCACGCAACCAAGTCTGCACATTCCTGCATGGTCATCCAGGTTGTGACAGAGTTATGTTAATAACAGCAAAATTATATTATTTATATGGTAACAAATCGGGAATATCAAATTTCAAATGGATAAAAACCTCATAAACTAGAAATGAAGGAAAATTATTCATATATTTTCAGATATATTTTCTTGATTGGACGCTTATTCTCTAAACCTTTCAAACGCACACAATACAGTTTTCACGAAAATAAAATGAGGAATACGATATTGATAAGATGGAGCCACGATATTACAAATAATACCCCCCCCCCCCCTCACCATGCAGAAAATCTATAACATGGAAAATTCCGTTCTAAAAGGCCACTGAAAACATGGAAACAATTGGGTCTGGAGCGCTTGGAATAGCATGACGATTATCAATGATTATTTCGTCATTTTTTTGGCTTGGTTGTATTAATACAATCGTGTGGCTCGGACATGCTGTACTTAACATAAACTGGCCTTGCGTGACCTTCAGCGTGACCGTGACCTGCACCGTGACCTTCAGATACATGGTTCAGATGATGTGATATTATATATGGCTTCTTATTTTTCTTCCCACTCATCTCTCCAAATGAATAGGCATTTCCGTATAAATGTTGTTTTTCAAACGTGCGTTCAGCAAAAATTCATTTGCTCGGTGTTGATAACTACACTGGGCATCAAGGAGAAGAAAATGAATAAGTCGTGAGTACTGATCAAATATGCTATCATTTTTAAATGTGTAATCTGGTAATTGCGTTAGCGACAGAGAAGGAGTACATACTACTAATGACACACAATATGACGTGTATGGTACAGAAAAAACTGTCAGGCCAAACAATGAAACACCACCAAAATGAACCATGTGCAAAAATGCAGTAGGTAAGTTTAGAAATATGATGTGCCATTCAGTAACATAGCATGTTCATTAGTATGAAAAAATTATTAAAAACATTTCTGCCAAGACACACGATTGTAAACTGACAGCCCTTCCATGTATAATCTAGATGTAGACTTAAGAGCAAAACACTTGGTGAATAACGTATTTTATGATCAAAACAGTACTTGTATATTATCCCAGCTGACGCTTAACATGAACAAATTAGAGTATGATAGTCAATCGCACACACAAAGATAATTTCGTTTCATCAATTTCACTTTGTTAATAAATTAAAACAATGTTTCATTATCACACCGAAGGTAATGTTTTTATTTAACAAAATAAATATATTCCTCTCTTTTATAAAATTATGTTCTTTCACAAGTTAAATTATTATTTTTTACGATTACAATTTCATGCCTTTATTTGTGATACGTATCAAACATAAAGTTAATACAAATCAATTTAAATGTGATTTAGGAGCAGCATAACTGACATGTGATATCACACCATATTATAAATATATTATTGTATAACCAAAGCAGTAGATTACTGCCATAGCAACATTAAACCATATTATATGCGTTATTTAAATTTACTAACCGTATTATGTAGGCCTACGTATATGATCAAGCGATGTAAGCAACGTCTGTTTTGTTAAACTATGTTCGTGGATTAGCAATGAATATTGATGTTAAGCTCAAGTTTTATAATCAACTTATTGTTATCCCGGATAATGTTATACGGTTGTGAAATATGAGGTGGGGTAAACATTGATCAACTTGGAAAAGTACATATTAAATTGTGTAGGTTTATTTAAATTTAAAGACATCAACAAGTGTATAGTATACGGAGCATTTTTGCGTTTACCCCATTGCTACGTTGATGCAAACCAGAATTGTACTAACAGCACAAGAAAACTCTGTAATCAAAATGAGCAATTTATTAGGTGGATATGTTTTTAAATGGTTACAGAACCTGAAATTAATTGTAAGGTCATTATTCAATATGACTTTTGCGTGGAGTAATTTATTTGACATGATGTAAAATGTACCTTACCGGCACAAGACCAACCTTGGTATGCACAACTCATGGTGATGTAAAGCCAATTACTACACAAAAAAAAATGTTATGTAAATATCCCCAGCCCTGAAAGATATCGGCACTTTTGTAATGTGAATTCATTTTATTTTGGAATGCCTTTTTTCAGACTCACAGATACAAATAGTGCTGTCAAATTTTCGAAACTTAGATTATGTCAACATCTCACAGAAAACTTGCAACAAAACTTGCCAACTAATCTAAAATTGAATTAAGAAATTTACATCAACATTTACTTTTATCTTATCTTAAGTACCGTACTGTGTTGTAATTAGAATCTCTTTCTACAATAATATGTAATTTATGTGTAGATAAGTTTGTTATACAATGTACATGTTTGCATGTATATTTCTATTATTGTGATATTATCTGTTGTATTTTGGACTGTGCTCTATACTTCTTTATATGTCAGAGCTCTGTTCTGTTCTGTTCTGTCCTGTTCTCTTCTGTTTTGTTTTGTTCTGTTCTGTTCTTATAACTCAAAACACACACTGTCATGCGATATTTAAACACATTATTATAACATGATTTGAGCAAACTGGTATCTGTAAGGTGTGGTATTATATCACGGAGCAATGAATTACTCTCCTGTGATGTGAGATTATTTGCAGTACGTGCTTAATAACGCAAGATAGTATTGGGTAAATGAAATGTGATATAAAACAACGGTATATGACATTGGTGACCGTGCTAAGTAGTCACAAGTTATATAACAAGAAAATCATATAAATCAACGGGAAACAAATTACAAACACATGTTTTTTTATTTATTTAACCTGACACATCGCTTACTGATACACGGTCAATATTTTACATGTGTTTTGACAGAAAATGAGCAATTAAAAAACGCACCTAATGCATTATTTTGATTTTACATAACCGGACAAAGGAATGGTATTATCTATATTTCTATATTACAATCTGAATTTTCTGTATTAGTTCATGTAACTAATATATTTGATATGCTTGATAATTGATATGCACAAATTAAAGTGAGGGAATGAGTGCGTAGTAGCCGAAGGCTATGGAATAAACACCGCAGTCACGAAATAATCAAGGATATGTGTGTGAATCGTGGGTAGTTGTTACCTGAGCTACCATCTGATGGCGACTTTAGACAATAACACAATGACAATCACCATGTTGTTTATTCATGGTCTATTAAAGGAATAGATTTATATGTACTAATGGAGGGACACAATTGTGTTCCATACATTATAAAAATAATACAACATGCTAACTCAGTTTTTGCCGTTTTGAGAAAATTCCGATTTTGTGTTTTTCGTCATGTAATATCTTTATAACTTCTTATTATTCATCGTATAATATTCGAATTTATTATTATTATTTTTATGTTTATATTTTTTATTACGTTTTGATTCAGTATTTTAATAAATTAATTGATCGAATACTTTGAAAACACATGTAAAGAGACTAAACACAATTGCACGCACAGAAAACACTTGTTGCGGCATGCATAAACACGTCAAATGAAGTTGGTGATTTGAAAAAGCAACTATCATTGCTCTTTGCGGATGCATTTCAATAGCGATGAAAAAAAATAATCATAATTTTGAACTATTAAGATCATCCAGAAGTCATTTTGACTTAAAACATGCTTATAACATTTTGCGTCATCATCATCAAAATTGTTATTGTTTTTCTTACAGTATTATTATATAGAAATGCCTTATTATATTGGTATAACGGTTTTAGAAAGGCTGTTACTTTGTCACGAATTTGATATAATATATATTAATACCAATATCAGGATGTGGACATCCTCTAAGCTGTTGCTCCACTGATAGGTTAAAGTTGATGGCCGCGAAGGTCGTCTGTCCTGTAAATATGCATGGAAATACCGATACCAATGTCGTGAATTAGCTATAGTTCTCGTTCCTGTCGGTGGCAAAATTGACTGCGATAATCATTCTCCTAGATGACAGCTGTTGCGAAGATATCAATGTTCAGTTGGGATGCATGACAGTTTATTATAATATAATGGACAGATAATATGCTGGACAGATATGGTTAGCACAATGATCTAGTCAAATCCATGTCATAAACATTTTTCATTATGTGCGCCAATGACATATACCTTAAAGGTGATCTATCACCCCTTATATAGTATGAATAATTTTGTGACAAATAGATCAAAGTTGCTACAAGATGGGGCACAAGTGTTTCATCATATGGGGTGATTGGCTATCATGTGACCCTCTGAGAGGGTCACATGATAGCCAATCACCCCATATAAGGACATAATTATTCATACCATATAAGGGGTGATAGATCACCTTCAACATATATATATACCTGTGATTCTATTCAGATAAATAGGCAGTGAGCGACATCAGCAGCCTACTATTTAAAATCAATTAATCCATTAGAAAGAGACCGAGACTAAATCTGATTAATGAACGAAGGAAGGAAGGTGTCAATTATGTTCAAAGCCACCAGTATTATCAAATATGTCACGTTTTACGAGAGTGTAGTGAGCTCATTATGATCTATCTATAGAAAAACGGCACATTATTTATTCCAAGACATTCCTAGCAAACACAAGACATTGACGTGACTGAGTGCTGGGTTACTGTAGGGCAAGCGTCATATTAGGTGAAACAACATTAATACAAAACTGACAACGTGTCGTGCTTGTTGGGTTGCTAAAGTATATAAACGTGATAATTATAAATACAATAGTGGTTTATCCAGAATCTATTGTATGTCAGTCTCAACTGCTTCCCAGCAAACACGAGGCGTTCAACCAGTGTTGTTTTATTGTTGGCCCATTGTCTCCGACGTTTAGCCCATTAATTCAAATTAGATTTTCAGCTCCAAGTTCCCAGTCATACCCAATTCCTAAAATGTCGATATTGTTTTATATGGCGCAGTATGGGTTTTTAAATGCCTCATTTTATAAAAGAACAGGAATATTTTTTGCATCAGAACCGGTACTGTGTACATGTGATATATATGTATCAACATCAATCAATTATCAAGCACTTATAGATCTTCTAACGCATCAGAAGAACCGAGCTCAGAGGTGCACTAAGATCCAATCATAATCGATATAATGTCCAGGCTCAGGACAGTATCATTACATGCAGCACTTTCAGAATGTTTATAGGATCTTACATTTTATTTTAGTGTATTTGTTGGGAATGGATCTATACTACATAGCCCTCTAGGCTATATGGCATAGTTTAATTCTGTTTCACTTTTATATACATAGTAGACGGTCGGCCAATTTGGATTCAACGTTATGCATTACCTTTGGCACCCATGATGAAATCAATCTGAATAAAGACATTTTTTTGCATTAATTTTTTAATGCTAAAATGGTAATTTGATGATTATTTAATGATATAAATAGGGGTCTACAAATATAGTGTTTGTGTAAAATTGTTTTGCTTCCATGACAATTTAAAGGTGGAGCGCATAGTGAACGGCGGCCATCGTGAATTCTGGAAGACGATATTGTGAGTGATCTACTAGGTATTTTGCTTCCAGTGGATTCCTTGGACATAAATGCTGTATACGACGTAGCTCTGCGTGTAGTCGATTTTGTGTCATTTTTTCATATAGGTCTATATACATTTGTCTAATAAATCTGAAAATTATTACAATATACATAGTACACTGAATTTTTTTCTGATGTCATAAACGACAATATAAAAATAAATCTTACTGTGCAATAACACTGCTTGATCTGTGTGAAACTGCATGTGAAGTGAAGGTTAGTGATGGAAACAGGATGTCACCACATACCCGTGACCTACTGTATGCACTCTGAACATGCCGGTGTAGGAAGCAAGAAGGGCTTATACCCAGAAAACACAAAACATTTGTATAACATTTATACAACGTCGGCCCAACGTCTTCGACGTTGGTCCTACATTGTATAAATGTTATCCAAATGTTTTTGTGTTTGCTGGGAAAGGTTACGGCTCGGAGTGGATCGTGGCCTTCTCTGCTTTCCACTTTGACAGGGTCCGCACATCATCAAGACGTTTGTGAATAAATCAACTGGTTCGACTGGCGAATATCATGGCTAGTCCATTATTACACACGGTCCCTGATGGCTGCCTTACTTTGCCAGGTCGCAGGTCGCCTCTCCTGCGACCAATAGTGGCCGATGTTCAGGGGAGTATTAACACCTCTTCGCGCCACAAATGTAATGCAACTTGGCATGGCGAAGTGAACATTTCTTTCACTTTGTCTTACCAAATAACGGCAGTGATGGCACGTATCTTGAAAAATATAATATGAATTATCATAATCTAAATAGTATTAACACCTCTTCGCGGCGCAAATGTATTGAAACTTGGCTTGGCGAAATGAACATTTCTTTCACTTTGTTTTACCAAATAACGGTGATGGCACGTTTCTTGAAAAAATATAGTATGGATCCTCATAATCTAAATAGTATTGTCACCGTAATTACCCCAGGGTTTAACACGGTCAACAATTTAAAGCGTGTTTAGATGAAATTGTGCAACTATGACATTGACTGGAGTCGACTGAGGGAATGTTTTTTTCTTTCATTTAAAGCTGGTAATTTACGTCAGCACGACGCAATGCTTGGCTAACATTAGCCCAACATTGCGTCATCGTGTTGTGCTATGTCCCCGTGAAAAAAATTGAAAGTGTCAATGAGTAATACAACTCCTATGTAGGTAGGAAAAAGAAAGTGTAGAATCTTTGCTTTTGAAAATAATTACATTCTCACAAATAGAAGAAGTCAACACAGAACTAAACGTTAACCTTGATACCGTTATCATGGTTATAATAGCACAATACAGGGTGATCCATTATCACCGTGCCAAACTGCAGATGATGGGTGTGGACAACTTACCATTAATTATTCGTGTAAGGTTTATAACGAGGTCCCACAAGTTTCCTTTCGACAATGTCCACACAATTAAACACAAACAACCAATATCGTGTTTAGACAGAGACCAAATGAAATGAATCGGGCTTTAGGCCACCTTTGTGCACATATAGGCTAAACTGGGCCAGGAGAACCTCCTGAAGATGGTGAGATGATTGAGATGACACTCTCCTCCAGACACAGGATTCGAAATTCGAGCCCTGGCGGTCTGAGGCCGAGCACGCTACCTCTCGGTCACGGAGGCTCCCCGCAATACTGACTTTCACACGTGGATGGGGAAGAAACATTTTTTGTTTCTTTCAAACCGCCGAGACCGGGAACCGAACCCCGAACTCTGGCGTGAAAGGCAGCGGTGCTAACCACTACCCTAGGGCCCCCGCCCTATTCAACTTTGAAACAAAGGCATGCTCCTGCTGGGTTTATCCTGGGTCTACCCTAGGGACCAATGCGATCGTTTAGAATGAATGAATGAATAAATGAATGAATAAATGAATGAATGAATAAATGGACGAATGTATAAATAAATGAATAAATGAATAAATGAATGAATGAATGAATGGATGAATGAATGAATGAATGAATGAATGAATGAATGAATGAATGAATGAATGAATGAATGAATGAATGAATGAATGAATGAATGAATGAATGAATGAATGAATGAATGAATGAATGAATGAATGAATGAATGAATGAATGAATGAATGAATGAAAAATGAATGAATGAATAATAGATGAATGAATGAATGAATGAATGAATGAATGAATGAATGAATGAATGAATGAATGAATGAATGAATGAATGAATGAATAATGAATGAATGAATGAATGAATGAATGAATGAATGAATGAATGAATGAATGAAAGAATGAATGAATGAATGAATGAATGAATGAATGAATGAATGAATGAATGAATGAATGAATGAATGAGCTAATAAACTAGCAAACGAACGAACGAACGAACGAACAAACGAACGAACGAACGAACGAACGAACGAACGAACGAACGAACGAACGAACGAACGAACGAACGAACGAACGAACGAACGAACGAACGAACGAACGAACGAACGAACGAACGAACGAACGAACGAACGAACGAGCGAACGAACCAACGAACCAACGAATGAATGAATGAATGAATTGTAAACAGGTCTTATCTGTGACACGAAATCCAGGTCACAGCACCAATGTAAACGGGTCTTATCCGTGACACAAATTCTGGTCACGGCACCAATGTAAAAAGGTAACCTGCCTGACGTTATCCTGGTCACGCGCCAAAGTAACAAGTGATATACGTTGACACGCTATCGTCGCGTGTCCAAATGTTCTGGCACGGCAAACACAACACTCGGCTAACACAACACTCGTGGATGAAATACTTAACTCATTGAATATATATAAAATATATATTAAGCATAATGGTTCCATTTTCTCAGTACATAGTTGTTAGTATTTTCTATCTCGTTGTGTAATTTGTTGATAATTTTGCTGTTGCTTCAGTGATCTACAAGATGTTAAATACCGAAGCAACTCCCACTAAATTTAGCCAAACCCGAAATGTTTCTGTTAGAATACTCCCCCAATGTCTCTCTGAATTTCCTTCTCAAAGGCTGTGTGTGCCTTCCTTTATAGCATATCCCGACGGGTGTGGTCACTTCGTGTGGTAAAAATGATACCGTCTACACCAATCAGGATCCCTACTTTGATATACATACATTCCTGGGCTGTTTCTCAGAACCGACTCATACAGGCGTCCAGAACTAGGCGACTTCCTGTATGACAATTGTCGCAGTACCGTCTCCGCCAGGTGGTTCTCATGTAACAGCCCAGGACAGGACAGTTTATTCCACACTTTAATTACAGAAACCCCAATTTAGACACCTGTTACTTAACATTGTTAGATACCTCCCCCCCCCCCCCCTATGGAATCCAACTTGTTTACTTGAATTCCATATTTCAATCCTTTAAATTCCCTATGATTAGTACAATCATACATAGAATAAAAATATAAATTTCGGAGGTCGACCCATCTCCCACCTATATTTTTCTTAAACAATGTATAGTACATTGTCATCCCCTTCTCTGGAACAATGTCTTGAGTGGAATACACTCTAAAATCATATACGATGCTTTACTTACATTTTTTTTCATATTTTACATCACTTCCCAGCATATACGGTGTCTGGAACATAGTTATTGTATACAGTCATTATAATATCAGATTTATCCAATAGATAAGTATATCATCCTCTTCTCTGGAACAATGTCTCGAGTGGAATACACTCTCCAAAATATATAATTATTACTTACAATTTACATTTTAACACACTTCTCAGCATCCACTGCCTCTGGAACAGTTTTTTTTATACAGCCATTATACATGTAGTCTCTATTAAATGTATCTACTACGACGTCTCCTAAACAGGTTCACTACACTCTATCCAGTCATCAGGAAGACAGTCATATTGGATCTATGACCGTCGCAGACAAAGCCAACACGGCAGTGTTCTCACCACTTGATGTTTGTGACTTGCAGGTGTTATAAAGTCTAGGCTGGTTTTTTTCAATTTTTTTTTTAAACAATTTATTAATTATCCGAGGGTATCTCCAGTTTACTATGCCCACTGCACCTATATACTACCCCGCTTTTACCCCGCTATTATCAAAATCATCAACCCTCCCAGTGTGAAGGGAACATACCTGTGGCGTTTCTCTACTGGTGTCATAGTTACGATCTTAGATCGATGTAACTTCTTTATCAATTGACTTAAGGGAATGTCATTTAATTTTGGTAGTCTATTTATTTTATTTATTAGATCTATGTCGGACCTAATTCGTCGAGCGGTCCCCACACAATGTCACCCGTAAATTTATTTAAATGAGTCAGTCAGCTTGCCTAGATTTTAAATGATTTTCTGATTCGTGATAGTAATAGCGTGCTAAAGTCATTTGGTCAGAGAAAGCATGGCATGACATGTTTAGTTTACCATACGAAACAGCTGGACGAACTGTAGTCTGATAGCGTTTATTGCCAACACACATAATCGTTAAAACAATGGGTTCTACTGTAATCACTACCCATATCCATTGCAGCCACCAATATCATTATGTCTCCAGTCCCCATGAGTTGTACAGGCTCTAGCACTGGAACACAATAATATCATTTTCTTACCTGATGCTGATACTTTGTTTTATTTTCCCTCTTAAAATAAACCCTCTTAAACACTCTCATGTGTTGATAACTTCTTCTCCTGAAGTTATCAACTATGATTAGTGAAAATTATGTAAGCACAATTAAAATTGGGAAAACGCGAATTGCTAAAGAACGAGAGTCATAAAGGGAGGGAAATTGTTTAAAAAAATATGATATGTTGATAATATTCACGTGAAGAATTTATCACTGAAGGAACGGTGCTCTCCCCTGATCAAGGAGATGCAGATATCAGTAGTTAGTAACGCTGATATGGGATTAAATTTGATAAATTTCAAGAGAAGAAAATATCAATGCGGTAACAAAGAGGATATTAGAGAAGTTAAAAAGTTGATAAATTTCAAGAGCAGAAAATATCAATGCGGTAACAGAGATCGCTCTGAGTTTAAGGAGATGGTACATATATCAGTAGAGGTGTACGCTGATATTAACGCTTGATAAAATTCAGGAGTATAATTTATCAATGAGCAGTTGCTGAGGTAACCGAGTATACCCCTTGTCGAGGAGAAGATATCAGCTTATGTGTAAGTTGGTACATGTGTAAGATGAGGTGTTGATAATAGTAAAGAGAATTACTAATATCACAAGTATACCATATCGGGGGATATCAGTAGAAATGAGCTGAACATACTTAGGTATATTTTTACTAACTTGTGATACAGGACACCGTCTAATCATGTCTGCACTGTGTTTTCTTACATTTCTTATACGCACTAATATCATGTAATATTCCTTAACCCCAAATTAAATTTTGACTGTATTGTTTTTCTAGCATTAATACTGTATTTTAGAGTTTAAAAAAATCCGAATAATACATTTAGCCCCTTGCAATTAATTATTTAATTTCTGAAAATCAATACAAATCCTTTCAAATATTCATTTAATTTCGAAAATCAACACAAAATTTTCTTGATTTAAACTATTTTATTTCTCAATTAACAATACCAGAAACCACCATTTTGAGTGACGTGTTCAAATAATATTATTTTCACAACATTATTCACGTCCTCGTTCAATGGCTCTTTGATTTATGGCTATCCTATACTGGCGGATCATAACCAGTAACTAATTAATTTCGAAAATCACACAAAATCATTTTTGATTGACCAATCTGATTTCACTACCGGAAACGACCATTCAGAGTGACTTGTCCTAATAATGTTATTTCTCAACATTATTTACGTCCTCGCTCAATGGATCGTCTCTGATTTATGGCTGTGAGATACTGGCGGATTATCCCCAGAATCTCTCCCATATTCACCAATTCAGTTCACCTTATATGTTTCCACATAATTTCGGAACTGCCTAATCAATCCTTTGATTGATCCTTATCTTCTGGGGCGCAGTTATTTGACCCGCTTCTCATAGGCCTACTGACTTATCACCTCTCCCCGTCACTGTATACTCAAGAGTCAACAGGCTCTGTATCCATAAGTACCTCCCCCAGCTTGTTTGCGTCATTTTATGTCTGTCCGTCCAACCGTAAGTCCCACAGTACACTGAGCCCTAATGAGTATTGTCTTCTTATTATTCTCAGCTATAATATTTGTCCCGATTATCTTCCCATTTTAACCCTGCCTTGATTACAATGCTGTTGTATAGAACTTTAGTCCACCCTTTTTTAATTTTTGGATTGCATTGTCAAAATGTGTTTTCCCCGGGAAACTAGAGATACCAGTTAACTGGAATAATTCTATTTTTGTTTTTTTCCAATTGATCAGCCAAAAGCTTCTAAAAAATGTAAAGATAAATGAAAATTAACTACAGCAGCTTAGAACATAACTGACCTCTGACTACGTGTCTGTGTGTAACCAACTATCCCAACGTTATCTAGCTTCTGTCTAGATCTTGTCGATCTCGCTTCGTCTGTTGTTCTCTGGGTGGGCAGGGGCCCTAGGGTAGTGGTTAGCACCGCTGCCTTTCACGGTCTCGGCGGTTTGAAAGAAACAAAAAATGTTTCTTCCACATCCACGTGTGAAAGTCAGTATTGTGTGCTCGGCCTCAGACCGCCAGGGCTCGAATTTCGAATCATGTGTCTGGAGGACAGTGTCATCTCAATCATCTCACCATCCTCAGGAGGTTCTCCTTGCCCAGTTTAGCCTATATGTGCACAAAGGTGGCCTAGAGGCCGATTCATTTCATTTGTCCTCTGGGTCCCGTCAGTCCTGGCGAACGCCCAACTCCGTGTCTGACCTGTGGATTCCCGTCAGTCCTGACAAACGCCCAACTCTGTCTGGATACTGATTCCGTCTAGCTCCCGTTTATTTATCCCCGTCTTGATAACAGTAGCGGCTTCTGATAGCAACCACTACATTAACTAGTATTTATCCACTGATCTTAGTTTTGCCGTTTTTGCCGTGGCACTGTCCAGTCACTTTTGTAACTTTCCAACGTTGTGCAACCAAGGTTCTTGAATTGATTTAATTTGCTTTTCAAATTAAAATCCTGTCAGATGGCACCAATGTAAACAGGTCCTATCCGTGACACAAAATCCAGGTCACAGCACCAATGTAAACGGGTCTTATCCGTGACACAAATTCTGGTCACGGCACCAATGTAAACGGGTGACCTGCGTGACGCTATCCTGGTCACGCGCCAATGTAACAAGTGATATACGCTGACACGCTATCGTCGCGTGTCCAAATGCTCTGGCACGGCAAACACAACACTCGTGGATAAAATATTTAACTCATTGAATATATAAAAAAATATATATTAAGCATAATGGTTCAATTTTCTCAGTACATAGTTGTTAGTACTTTCTATCTCGCTGTGTAATTTGTTGATAATCTTGCTGTTGCTTCAGTGATCTACAAGATGTTAGATACCGAAGCAACTCCGACTAAATTTAGCCAAACCCGAAATGTGACCCGATCCTACAAAATCAGTCGGATTGCGCATTTTGGAGTATTGAAGTTATTATCAGATCCTGAATCTCCACAAAATTATCTTTAAAATGAGGTGTCACACAAGCCTGTAGGTTGAATAGCTCCAAAGATATAACTTGGGCAAAATCGGAAAATATCCATTTAAAAATCGTGTCATTTTGAGAAAAAGGACTTCAAAGATGGAGGAAGTTTTTTGTTGTATTTTTTCTCAACCCTTATTCTGGTATGTCACCGGGGAAGGATTTTCTCCAAAAATCGACTTATTTGTACAAATGGCCAGTACTTCTATTATACATGTTCAATTAACTGACGAAGGTGATCCCAAGTACACACTGCGTCACGGCTTATAGTGGGGTTTCATACGGGTCTTACCTCAAGGTCATGTCAAGGTCATCTATAGGTCACAGCGAGGTCAAATCAGCCAAAAAGGGTGGAAATGGTTAGTTTTTGCTCCCGGGTTTCCGCCTCAATTATGTTCATTTGAGATGTCTATAATAGTTGAAATCCACTTAGGCCCCAACACGGAGGTACTGGTACACCAAACACATCTCGATATGTTACAGGGGTATTAGGGGTTAGAGGGTAATACCCCCTCCCTAAATGACCCTTATATCACCCCGATCTGATATGACATTATCAAAAGTAGATTAAATAACACTTACACTGTCACATGTGTCAGGTTTGGACCAATAGCTCATCATGGGGATCCTCACATGAGCACGGATGGATGAGGTGCCATTGGTAGCAGCTGACAGAATGAGTGCTGTAGCTTTACACTTGTACACCAGGCCTACTCCATTCTCTGTAGAATTAGGTAGACCTGACAGCCCAAATAATATGTTACCCGGCAAGTCCACATTATTTTTGTAATGTAATTAAACTAAAATATCATCATAATATATAGGCCTAATATATTACTAATTATTAGGCCTGCAAAAATGATTTACATTTATTTGAACAGGCATAGATCTATGAGTATCATGTCTTTAAAAGTAGTTCATTTGAATTTCCTTATCACCCTGCTTATTGTGTCAGATGTTGGCCTTCGGCCTCTGGTGAACTTTTCTTGTGATTAAAACAGTTTTAAACATCATTTTAGTCTACCCGAATTACCATAGTCTAGGCTATATATATTGCAAAAGTGTTTCAAATTTTACCCTAGAATATAGTACAGTGGAGACCCGGAAATCGGACCACCCATGGGACTGACTGAAAGTGGTCCCATTTTGGAATCCAAGGTCCGATTTGTGAAACCAGCCAATTATGAATGGAGAGATACTAGTCAGTCTGTTCATAGATATGCCTTGTTACGTGTTGATATCAAGGTCGATTATTAATCTAATGTATCGAATATGACGTCATGATATAATAAAAAAAACACAATTAAAAAAAAGTAGTATTAAATGCAAATAAAAATATATATGGAAAAAATATTATACATATGTTTTTTTCTGTAAAAAGGCTGCAAACTGAAAATCTATCAGCCGTGAATAACCCTATGACATCTAAAGTCCCAAGTCCCTTATTATGGCTGTCAATATTGTTTGATATGCTTTAATAAAAAAGAGTCGCTAGCTTCAATTTTTTTCAATTGATTTCGAAGTGACATTTGTTTATTTATCATATTTCGAAATTTGCTGGCTTGAAATTGTTTTAAATTTGTTTTGAAGTGATATTTATCTTGAGAGCTATATTGACAATTATGATATTAATTAGCAGTGTTCAAATTAGATGTCACTCGGGAGTCGTACACGTCATTATGATCAACTTGTAGTAAGAAATTATTTCTTTCATTATGCTCCTAGTGTGATGGTATCGTTTGTTTAGGGTGATCAAGCCATGCAGCTGTGAGCGGGAAATCGATCAGCCGTGAATAACATACAGTAATTATAATAACATACAGTCCATTAGCTGGATATAATTTATACTTTCTCGCGTGAAAATACATCAGATAATTAATCCGTTTAATAAGCGTAAGTAATACAGAAAATTATGACGGAATTGTTACGTCTTGCTTCACTATATGAATTTACATAGCAATTTGTAAGACTTTTGGGATCGCAAAGGTGTAATCACGCTATACAGGTCATTCTGTACGCTAGGGTCTGTCATATATGACAAGTCAAACTGATAAAAAGCAGCCTAGCGAATTATAATCTCATCGAATTATGATAATGCTATAAATAATTATGATAATCTGTTTCTTGTATCGCTTGTATTAATTGTTTCCTATTTCAGTATCTATTTATAAGCTAGGCCTATCTGTATTAGACACACATAGCCCTTACATATCCTGCGTAATTAAATGATTGTTGCACGCCGAATGTTTTTGTCAGCTGGTCAAAAATCAAAAGCGCCTCTGTTTAACCTTGTGGTTCCTATAGACCAGTAGCTCAATCGTTGCTACAACACTTACAGTGCTATTATGACTTCATATAATTTAACAAATTATTTTAATAAATATAAGGAGTCAACTTAACTTGTGTTGTTTTATCTTAGAAACATACACTTTCACACTAAGCTGTCAGCTTAAGTTCGCGCTCTGCAAATCATTTTAAGCTGTATTAACAAAAAAAAGACGGTCGTAGGAGCTAAAACACTACACCGTTCATAATCAACCAGCCGAAGAGGCGCGACTCAAGGAAGGGACATGACATGATAAGGCGACTGATTGCAATTTGCACTGATGACAATGTTTAAGTGTTGCATTAACATTGTATGATTTATCTCACCAGCGCTAATCCTTTCCGTGATCCAATCTGAGCTCAGTGGATCCAGCCTGCGCTGGCCACTTTTGTGGATCCAGCCAGCTCCGGTCCTCTTTGTGTATCCAGCCAACGCTGGACAGTGGTCCCTTGCGGGATTCAACCAGATCTGGTCCCTTTATTAGGTTCAACCAGGGCTAGTGTACTTAGTAAATTATGCCAGTGCTGGTCCCTTAGTGGATCCAGCTACAGCTGGTCTCATTAGTGAATCCAGCCGCAGCTGGTCCCTTAATTGATGCATATATAACTGTAAAAGTGTGAATTATTTTATCTTGCTGGTCCGTTTTTCGAGTCCTTTTATGACTTGGGACTGAAAAAGGGTGGTCCGTGTCCCGAATCTCTCTATATATATCAATGTATATTTCTAGGCCTCTCTATCTATTCCACGGTTTCGGACGTACACTTCAGTCAGTTCTGTGCTATATTTAGTCATAAATTTATCAATATATATAATGGTAAAAGGGATGTTTCAGTACAGTCTTGTCTTATTTACAAATAGCACTATTGAAAATTTGTTTTTTTTTGTAGTTTGGAAGAAAAATTAGTAAAATAAGTTGGTTTCGGACGTACTCAGAGAATGGTCATTTTGCATGCATGCATGATATCTCATAAAATTTCTGTGATGTGTGGTGTGGAATGGAAATATTTTCTGTATATTTTTAGAGAAAAGACGTTTGTGTGAAGGGTCCTTCACAAATTTTAATTTTTTAGTGTTTCTTTTATGGTGAAAAAATAAGTTTGGTTTCGGACGTACATTTTTTGGTTTCGGACATACGCATCTGAATTCAATACAATGTAGCAGTTATGGTATCACTCGGTATCTAGATTTAATTTGGAGTCCACCACATGCATGATAAAGCTATAAAAAAGTACTCTAGTGATTTATAGATTGCTATGAAATCCATAAACCTTTTGGTGAGCTCTGCTTGTATGGTTTCGGACTTACACCTAATTTGATAGTGATAATGACACCCATGTAAAGAAAATTATTAGTAATTGAGCTAAATGGTCAATTTTTCTTCTTGCAATATAAATAAATGTATGACTCTTACTTCTCATAATGATGACTCACTGCAATAGAAATTTGAAACTACTATTTTTACATAAAATGTGCTAGAAATGCTTGTTTCAACTGTTCAAAAGACAATCTGTAAAGTGTTTGTCTGAATTCCATGTATAAAATATACATTGTCAATATTGTGTATGTATCTTGACATAACTAGAAACTGAGATATATTCTATAACATTTCACAATTATATTTCTAAAATTTGAAAAAGGCAAGACCTAAATTAAATTCTTTTTCATACATGATGACCCATATTCATGTAACAAAATCTTCACAGGGAAAACATGTAATGTGTATACCAGGTATCTGAAACTGTATTCGTCTTGAAACTAGTATAAATTTATCAATACAGGAGATAACTTTGAAATTTTACTACTATAACCAACTCCTGAACTTAGCTTTAGATCTTTATGTCTATTTCTGTATCTCGGACCGTGGATTATTGAAAATTTGCTAAAGCTTGTACTTTTTAGATTCGGATTTACATCACCACCATAATGTATTTATAAACTTAATTAAATAACAATTCAAGGGAAATAAATAATAAAAAAGATGTTGATATCATATTAAAGCAACTAAATGAACATAAACCTGTTTTTCGACACCAAAAATATTCTATTATTGAAATATAGGTGTTCCTATTTTAGTTGTGAGGGTTCCTTTTTGTGGTTTCGGACGTACATTATCTTGTACGTCCGAAACTTTGTACGTCCAAAACCGTTATTTCTGAGAAATCAGCCGCAGTGAGAAATCTAAAATATACTGAAAACTAATCATGGGATATAGTTAATTTTATATAATAAGTAAAAATTGTTTTCTCGCTTTCACTTAATAGTAAAAGAACAATTGGTATATTTTGGGTTTCGGAGGTACACAAGTATAATTTATTTTTACAAATTGTTTTTCAATCATAATTTTTTTGTTTTTCAAATTAGTTAAAGTAATATTACAAAATACAAATCTCAAAGCTAGGTTATTTTAAGGTTTAAGTGTCACAGAATTTTGGATTTTTCAATTTTTAACATTTTTTCAATAATTTGTTTTCTTTAATTTCATGTCAGTTCAATGAGCAATGCCGACGTAAAAAAAATTAAAATTACAAAAAGTGTTTTGAGTTTAACTAAATTTGATCAACTACCTGCCATTGTTTTTTTTAAGTTTCATAATTGGTGGAATTGCCCATTTATGGTAGGGGAGACAGGGGCACAGTGGTACAGTGGCTATATTTAGAAATTTAAACCATGGAAATCCGCGATGACGTAATCAATAGGAGTTTCCTGTTTCCCACAGAATTAACAAGAGGATAGACCACACTGTTTCCATTTATCAGAAAAAGTATGTTTTTCAGTCACAAAAGTAAATATTTTTCACCTGATATCAAACATGATAATCTGTAGAAGAACTATGACTAAAGTATATTGTCCTTACCAATGAGTAATGTTTTATATTGGCCATGTAAACGTGTAGTGCAATTTGACTGAGAATTCATGGTGGCCATTTTTAGGCCTAAATGTCCACATGGTACATCTGGGGCACAGTGGTTCGGGGCACAGTGGTTCATTACCAGACATCAGAGATGAGTCACTGTGCCCCACCTATGTGCCACTGTGCCCCACCTATGACATTGTGTAATAACCATGTGATTATATTACCCATTGCACGGGTATATTGAATATTAATGTTATAAAATCAAGTGTGTTTATTTATTTTTGATCAACTGTGCCCCACCGAGTGATCAATTATGCCCCAGGGGTGGGTAACAGTGGATCATATATATTTTTTTTCAATTGTCTATAGAAATGGTTGGTAACATAAACCACACAAATAACATATACTGTATGATTACCCTTCTTAGACTTTATTCACACAACTTGAAATAAATAACCTAACGTTATTTCCAATAACTTTCATTGGGCGTTCAAAAACAATAAATCCGAACCACTGTGCCCCGGTCTCCCCTATATATGCCCTATCCAGTAGGGGAAAACATATTAATTATCATAAATATTATTGATTTTAGTATTTTTACTCACTGATAACATCATCAATATGATTATCAATTTAACTCTCATAATCAGATTGGGCAGTGTTACTGTTAGTGTTGCTGTCAGTGTCAGTGCCAAAATAAATGTTGTGAGTCACCGAGGATCCACCAAAAGGCAGACCTGTCACAGTGTCAGTGTCACTCAGCCCACTGTGTCAGACTCAGACAGAGACTCATCTGTCATCATTTGATCGAGCGTTGCCGTTGTCGCAGTAAGCAGTTATTATTTCTTTCCATTCCCAATGCTGCCTAACAGCTTAGGGGCCTACTGGCCGACTTAACAATATTACAAACCTGGCCAAGCCTGTAAATGTAGCCTAACTCTTTCAAAAGACCCGCAACTTCATTCTCGGCTGTGCCTGTGGATTGGCCATTGTTGATGTTTTGATTTTTCCCTGGGTAAAAGAGCTGGGCGGTCAGGAAATCCCTAATGCCAGAGGAAATCCCTCATCGTCATTTCTATTTTTATATCATGCTTATAGACTAGTGTGTATTACTTCTTCTGATTGTGGAAGTATTCTACAGTGTAGGCTACACTACTAGGCCTATAGTATACAGAGGCAGGAAAAGGCCCTGCTCACTACCCATGGTACTCTGTGAAGTGCTGGCGTCAACATTTTATCTGCCTGTAAATTTGTTCATTTTTTGCAAATTGTAGTAGATGTGTTTAAAACATCAATTTTATATAATTATTATTTATTTTTCTGCCACACAATTTTAGGAACCGAAAGTTACCATTTTAATCTCATACTTTATCTCAAAATCTGAAATTGGTCAGATTAGGACCATTTCACATATCGCAGGCCCCAGCTCCAATAGTCTAAACTGGACTTCCCACTGATTTTGTTGGAGCGGGTCACAAATGTCTCTGTTAGAATACTCCCACGATTTCTCTCTAAATTTCCTTCTCGAAGGCTGTGGGCGCCTTCCTTTATAGCCGATCCCGACGGGTGCGGACACTTCCTGTGGTGAAATGCCGTTTACACCAATCAGGATCTTAACTTTGATATACATTGACATTCCTGGGCTGTTTCTCAGAACCGACTCAAACAGGCATTCAGAACTAGGGGGCCTCCTGTGTGACAATACTTGTCGCAGTACCGTCTCCACCAGGTGGTTCTCATGTAACATTATTCCGCCTTTTAATTAGGCCTACAGAAACCCCAATTTAGACACCTGTTACTTAACATTGTTAGAGAATGAATGAATGAATGAATGAATGAATGAATGAATTGAGGAATTAAGGAATTAATGAATGAACTAATACCACCTTTATGTACATACAGGCTAAATTGGGCTTGTAGAACATCGTTATGATGGTGAAATGAATCAGATAACATTTCCCTTCAGACACAGAATTAAAACTTTGGTAGCAAGAGGCCAAGCTTGAAACCTCTCGGTCACACAAGTTCTCCGAAATACTGACAAAAATATGTTCTTCTGAATACAACAGAGCGAGGGACGAACCCGCAGGCTCCGGCTTGACAGACATGCGGTGTAACATTTTCATCAGACCCACTGCCCATCCCCTTTAATGTAGAAACACACCACACATATACATATTAAATACATATATCATGAATCAAATCAGCGGACTAGCATCAGTGTGTGCCTATACTGACCCACTTTGTAGGATGTACTTGACTAATTACGTATCCTGCAGTCTTCAGAGGTATACATTCGTTAGAGTGTAACGTACGGAAACACGGCAGTCATGGGGGGGGGGGTGGACTTAACGGCGCGTAGGGGTATATTGCCATTAAGGCTTTGACATCACAGATGGCGGCAATTCACCCTTAACCCTTTAACCGCCAAATTATTCAATCTGAATTTTCACCCACTTGAAGTTGTGTCTCGCTGACGCGATCCACAACTTCAAGTGAGTGCAAATAATTCTGATTTGACAAAATGGAGGTCAACTGATTTCAAATATTGCTGATTAATGTTACATTTTATCATTAACATGTTCAAAAGGTGGTACATAATGTCCTAATAAAAAATGAAAACCCGAATATATGCGGAACCGGCGGTTGAAGGGTTAAAACGCTGAATTTGAAATCACATAAATGTAATTAATTTCTATGTTATGGGTCTATCGCAGCAAACACAAAACATTTGGATGACATTATTTGTACAACGTTGGGCCAACGTCGAAGACGTCGTGCCATACAGATGTTTTGTGTTTGCTAGGATGGCCATTATAAATATTTTACCCTTTCAGTGCGGGGTCGACTTAAGATATCATAATCTGACGTCTACTTTTGACGTCTAAAGTCGACCACTGCGCTGTAAGGGTTAAGCCGTAATGAGCGCAACCCAGCAAACACAAAACATTTGTATAACATTCGTACAATGTAGGCCCAACGTCTTCGACGTTGGCCCAACATTGTACAAATGTTATACAAATGTTTTTGTGTTTGCTCGGAATACAAATAAAACAACTAGGTTTTTCCACAAATGTGCAGATTATCTGAGCTCACATTAAACGTGGTATTACGTTTAATATTCCTAGGTGTCCTTTTGATGGTTTACTTGTTTCAAAATTGATCTAAAGATAATATATCTTGCGGTAGCCCATCTGTGGTTTGCGGTCCATGCGCATTGATGTTTGCCAACAGGAGTTGACTCTTTATCTCTCCTCAAATAGATACACGGAGCAAACCCAGCGCTGTCCAAATGATTAATCAACTTCATATGAATAACATCAGTCTTTTGTTAATTATGCTGGAAACCGTGGTAACAATACCTGGGTAACAAGAGACGTCGTTGAAGCAAACTGAAAACACTAGTTTATTAATAATAAATGGCTTAATAAATAATTATAGGATCTAAAAAAATCACATAAAAATATAGGCGTCTATATGCTTGTGCTGATTGAAGATGTTTGCATGTCACGTATAGTGTGGCCTATATATGACAATGTTTTCAAATTTCCTATCGCATACTAGGCCCACTATAGAATAAAAGCTTATTGACATGCAATTATTTTTAATAATTGTAACCTAGTTTTTTAGCCATTATTTTATTGAAAAATAGGCGATCAAATGTCATACATGTATTTTAAAACCCATAGCAACAGATCACCTGACAATTGAAAATGTGTGAAAGTCCTATTTTATCTTTAACTTATAAAAATATTTTAGATTAGTATTTTTCTCGTAGTGTTTCGCCTCTTTTAATAAAGATATTCAATTTATGTCTGTCGCGACTAAGTTATCTTTCATTGCTAAAATAAAAATCAGATTTAAACATGAGTAGATTTGAAGTAGACCTACATTTATGATCATAATTTGATATTAGTGTAATAAGAGAATATGCCTCTCGGGTATGTGTCACATGATATATCGAAGCAACAAGGAAATTACACGTGAACACTCATCAATTAGAATATTTAATCGATTCTGAAATCGGTCATATTATAGTCTGAAACTTGTTAGTCTTTAAGAATCTGGATGGTTGTGATTTAGCATGACTAGAATAGATCTTTTCTCATGCGTACCTATTTAAAGCTTAGACGTCAGAATGTCGATACGCGCACTGTAGTGGCTAGCACCGCTGCCTTTCACGGTCTCGGCGGTTTGAAAGAAACAAAAAATGTTTCTTCCACATCCACGTGTGAAAGTCAGTATTGTGGGGAGCCTCCGTGACCGAGAGGTAGCGTGCTCGGCCTCAGACCGCCAGGGCTCGAATTTCGAATCATGTGTCTGGAGGACAGTGTCATCTCAATCATCTCACCATCCTCAGGAGGTTCTCCTTGCCCAGTTTAGCCTATATGTGCACAAAGGTGGCCTAGAGCCCGATTCATTTCATTTGTCCTCTGGGTCCCGTCAGTCCTGGCGAACGCCCAACTCCGTGTCTGACCTGTGGATTCCCGTAAGTCCTGACAAACGCCCAACTCTGTCTGGATACTGATTCCGTCTAGCTCCCGTTTATTTATCCCCGTCTTGATAACAGTAGCGGCTTCTGATAGCAACCACTACATTAACTAGTATTTATCCACTGATCTTAGTTTTGCCGTTTTTGCCGTGGCACTGTCCAGTCACTTTTGCAACTTTCCAACGTTGTGCAACCAAGGTTCTTGAATTGATTTAATTTGCTTTTCAAATTAAAATCCTGTCAGATGGCACCAATGTAAACAGGTCCTATCCGTGACACAAAATCCAGGTCACAGCACCAATGTAAACGGGTCTTATCCGTGACACAAATTCTGGTCACGGCACCAATGTAAACGGGTGACCTGCGTGACGTTATCCTGGTCACGCGCCAATGTAACAAGTGATATACGCTGACACGCTATCGTCGCGTATCCAAATGTTCTGGCACGGCAAACACAACACTCGTGGATAAAATATTTAACTCATTGAATATATAAAAAAATATATATTAAGCATAATGGTTCAATTTTCTCAGTACATAGCTGTTAGTACTTTCTATCTCGCTGTGTAATTTGTTGATAATCTTGCTGTTGCTTAGTGATCTACAAGATGTTAGATACCGAAGCAACTCCGACTAAATTTAGCCAAACCCGAAATGTGACCCGATCCTACAAAATCAGTCGGATTGCGCATTTTGGAGTATTGAAGTTATTATCAGATCCTGAATCTCCACAAAATTATCTTTAAAATGAGGTGTCACACAAGCTTGTAGGTTGAATAGCTCCAAAGATATAACTTGGGCAAAATCGAAAAATATCCATTTAAAAATCGTGTCATTTTGAGAAAAAGGACTTCAAAGATGGAGAAAGTTTTTTGTTGTATTTTTTCTCAACCCTTATTCTGGTATGTCACCAAACACATCTCGATATGTTACAGGGGTATTAGGGGTTAGAGGGTAATACCCCCTCCCTAAATGACCCTTATATCACCCCGATCTGATATGACATTATCAAAAGTAGATTAAATAACACTTACACTGTCACATGTGTCAGGTTTGGACCAATAGCTCATCATGGGGATCCTCACATGAGCACGGATGGATGAGGTGCCATTGGTAGCAGCTGACAGAATGAGTGCTGTAGCTTTACACTTGTACACCAGGCCTACTCCATTCTCTGTAGAATTAGGTAGACCTGACAGCCCAAATAATATGTTACCCGGCAAGTCCACATTATTTTTGTAATGTAATTAAACTAAAATATCATCATAATATATAGGCCTAACATATTACTAATTATTAGGCCTGCAAAAATGATTTACATTTATTTGAACAGGCATAGATCTATGAGTATCATGTCTTTAAAAGTAGTTCATTTGAATTTCCTTATCACCCTGCTTATTGTGTCAGATGTTGGCCTTCGGCCTGTGGTGAACTTTTCTTGTGATTAAAACAGTTGTAAACATCATTTTAGTCTACCCGAATTACCATAGTCTAGGCTATATATATTGCAAAAGTGTTTCAAAGTTTACCCTAGAATATAGTACAGTGGAGACCCGGAAATCGGACCACCCATGGGACTGACTGAAAGTGGTCCCATTTTGGAATCCAAGGTCCGATTTGTGAAACCAGCCAATTATGAATGGAGAGATACTAGTCAGTCTGTTCATAGATATGCCTTGTTACGTGTTGATATCAAGGTCGATTATTAATCTAATGTATCGAATATGACGTCATGATATAATAAAAAAACACAATTAAAAAAAAGTTGTATTAAATGCAAATAAAAATATATATGGAAAAAATATTATACATATGTTTTTTTCTGTAAAAAGGCTGCAAACTGAAAATCGATCAGCCGTGAATAACCCTATGACATCTAAAGTCCCAAGTCCCTTATTATGACTGTCAATATTGTTTGATATGCTTTAATATAAAAGAGTCGCTGGCTTCAATTGTTTTCAATTGATTTCGAAGTGACATTTGTTTATTTATCATATTTCGAAATTTGCTGGCTTGAAATTGTTTTAAATTTGTTTTGAAGTGATATTTATCTTGAGAGCTGTATCGACAATTATGATATTAATTAGCAGTGTTCAAATTAGATGTCACTCGGGAGTCGTACACGTCATTATGATCAACTTGTAGTAAGAAATTATTTCTTTCATTATGCTCCTAGTGTGATGGTATCGTTTGTTTAGGGTGATCAAGCCATGCAGCTGTGAGCGGGAAATCGATCAGCCGTGAATAACCCTATAACATACAGTCCATTAGCTGGATATAATTTATACTTTCTCGCGTAAAAATACATCAGATAATTAATCCGTTTAATAAGCGTAAGTAATACAGAAAATTATGACGGAATTGTTACGTCTTGCTTCACTATATGAATTTACATTTGTAAGACTTTTGGGATCGCAAAGGTGTAATCACGCTATACAGGTGATAGTCCTTCTGTACGCTAGAGTCAAACAGATAAAAAGCAGCCTAGCGAATTATAATCTCATCGAATTATGATAATGCTATAAATAATTATGATAATCTGTTTCTTGTATCGCTTGTATTAATTGTTTCCTATTTCAGTATCTATTTATAAGCTAGGCCTATCTGTATTAGACACACATAGCCCTTACATATCCTGCGTAATTAAATGATTGTTGCACGCCGAATGTTTTTGTCAGCTGGTCAAAAATCAAAAGCGCCTCTGTTTAACCTTGTGGTTCCTATAGACCAGTAGCTCAATCGTTGCTACAACACTTACAGTGCTAATATAACTTCATATAATTTAACAAATTATTTTATTAAATATAAGGAGTCAACTTAACTTGTGTTGTTTTATCTTAGAAACATACACTTTCACACTAAGCTGTCAGCGTAAGTTCGCGCTCTGCAAATCATTTTAAGCTGTATTAACAAAAAAAAGACGGTCGTAGGAGCTAAAACACTACACCGTTCATAATCAACCAACCGAAGAGGCGCGACTCAAGGAAGGGACATGACATGATAAGGCGACTGATTGCAATTTGCACTGATGACAATGTTTAAGTGTTGCATTAACATTGTATGATTTATCTCACCAGCGCTAATCCTTTCCGTGATCCAATCTGAGCTCAGTGGATCCAGCCTGCGCTGGCCACTTTTGTGGATCCAGCCAGCTCCGGTCCTCTTTGTGGATCCAGCCAACGCTGGACAGTGGTCCCTTGCGGGATTCAACCAGATCTGGTCCCTTTATTAGGTTCAACCAGGGCTAGTGTACTTAGTAAATTATGCCAGTGCTGGTCCCTTAGTGGATCCAGCTACAGCTGGTCTCATTAGTGAATCCAGCCGCAGCTGGTCCCTTAATTGATGCATATATAACTGTAAAAGTGTGAATTATTTTATCTTGCTGGTCCGTTTTTCGAGTCCTTTTATGACTTGGGACTGAAAAAGGGTGGTCCGTGTCCCGAATCTCTCTATATATATCAATGTATATTTCTAGGCCTCTCTACACTTCAGTCAGTTCTGTGCTATATTTAGTCATAAATTTATCAATATATATAATGGTAAAAGGGATGTTTCAGTACAGTCTTGTCTTATTTACAAATAGCACTATTGAAAATTTGTTTTTTTTTGTAGTTTGGAAGAAAAATTAGTAAAATAAGTTGGTTTCGGACGTACTCAGAGAATGGTCATTTTGCATGCATGCATGATATCTCATAAAATTTCTGTGATGTGTGGTGTGGAATGGAAATATTTTCTGTATATTTTTAGAGAAAAGACGTTTGTGTGAAGGGTCCTTCACAAATTTTAATTTTTTAGTGTTTCTTTTATGGTGAAAAAATAAGTTTGGTTTCGGACGTACATTTTTTGGTTTCGGACATACGCATCTGAATTCAATACAATGTAGCAGTTATGGTATCACTCGGTATCTAGATTTAATTTGGAGTCCACCACATGCATGATAAAGCTATAAAAAAGTACTCTAGTGATTTATAGATTGCTATGAAATCCATAAACCTTTTGGTGAGCTCTGCTTGTATGGTTTCGGACTTACACCTAATTTGATAGTGATAATGACACCCATGTAAAGAAAATTATTAGTAATTGAGCTAAATGGTCAATTTTTCTTCTTGCAATATAAATAAATGTATGACTCTTACTTCTCATGATGATGACTCACTGCAATAGAAATTTGAAACTACTATTTTTACATAAAATGTGCTAGAAATGCTTGTTTCAACTGTTCAAAAGACAATCTGTAAAGTGTTTGTCTGAATTCCATGTATAAAATATACATTGTCAATATTGTGTATGTATCTTGACATAACTAGAAACTGAGATATATTCTATAACATTTCACAATTATATTTCTAAAATTTGAAAAAGGCAAGACCTAAATTAAATTCTTTTTCATACATGATGACCCATATTCATGTAACAAAATCTTCACAGGGAAAACATGTAATGTGTATACCAGGTATCTGAAACTGTATTCGTCTTGAAACTAGTATAAATTTATCAATACAGGAGATAACTTTGAAATTTTACTACTACAACCAACTCCTGAACTTAGCTTTAGATCTTTATGTCTATTTCTGTATCTTGAACCGTGGATTATTGAAAATTTGCTAAAGCTTGTACTTTTTAGATTCGGATTTACATCACCACCATAATGTATTTATAAACTTAATTAAATAACAATTCAAGGGAAATAAATAATAAAAAAGATGTTGATATCATATTAAAGCAACTAAATGAACATAAACCTGTTTTTCGACACCAAAAATATTCTATTGTTGAAATATAGGTGTTCCTATTTTAGTTGTGAGGGTTCCTTTTTGTGGTTTCGGACGTACATTATCTTGTACGTCCGAAACTTTGTACGTCCAAAACCGTTATTTCTGAGAAATCAGCCGCAGTGAGAAATCTAAAATATACTGAAAACTAATCATGGGATATAGTTAATTTTATATATTAAGTAAAAATTGTTTTCTCGCTTTCACTTAATAGTAAAAGAACAATTGGTATATTTTGGGTTTCGGAGGTACACAAGTATAATTTATTTTTACAAATTGTTTTTCAATCATAATTTTTTTGTTTTTCAAATTAGTTAAAGTAATATTACAAAATACAAATCTCAAAGCTAGGTTATTTTAAGGTTTAAGTGTCACAGAATTTTGGATTTTTCAATTTTTAACATTTTTTCAATAATTTGTTTTCTTTAATTTCATGTCAGTTCAATGAGCAATGCCGACGTAAAAAAATATTAAAATTACAAAAAGTGTTTTGAGTTTAACTAAATTTGATCAACTACCTGCCATTGTTTTTTTTAAGTTTCATAATTGGTGGAATTGCCCATTTATGGTAGGGGAGACAGGGGCACAGTGGTACAATGGCTATATTTAGAAATTTAAACCATGGAAATCCGCGATGACGTAATCAATGGGAGTTTCCTGTTTCCCACAGAATTAACAAGAGGATAGACCACACTGTTTCCATTTTATCAGAAAAAGTATGTTTTTCAGTTACAAAAGTAAATATTTTTCACCTGATATCAAACATGATAATCTGTAGAAGAACTATGACTAAAGTATATTGTCCTTACCAATGAGTAATGTTTTATATTGGCCATGTAAACGTGTAGTGCAATTTGACTGAGAATTCATGGTGGCCATTTTTAGGCCTAAATGTCCACATGGTACATCTGGGGCACAGTGGTTCGGGGCACAGTGGTTCATTACCAGACATCAGAGATGAGTCACTGTGCCCCATCTATGTGCCACTGTGCCCCACCTATGACATTGTGTAATAACCATGTGATTATATTACCCATTGCACGGGTATATTGAATATTAATGTTATAAAATCAAGTGTGTTTATTTATTTTTGATCAACTGTGCCCCCCCCCGAGTGATCAATTATGCCCCAGGGGTGGGTAACAGTGGATCATATATATTTTTTTTCAATTGTCTATAGAAATGGTTGGTAACATAAACCACACAAATAACATATACTGTATAATTACCCTTCTTAGGCTTTATTCACACAACTTGAAATAAATAACCTAACGTTATTTTCAATAACTTTCATTGGGCGTTCAAAAACAATAAATCCGAACCACTGTGCCCCGGTCTCCCCTATATATGCCCTATCCAGTAGGGGAAAACATATTAATTATCATAAATATTATTGATTTTAGTATTTTTACTCACTGATAACATCATCATTATGATTATCAATTTAACTCTCATAATCAGATTGGGCAGTGTTACTGTTAGTGTTGCTGTCAGTGTCAGTGCCAAAATAAATGTTGTGAGTCACCGAGGATCCACCAAAAGGCAGACCTGTCACAGTGTCAGTGTCACTCAGCCCACTGTGTCAGACTCAGACAGAGACTCATCTGTCATCATTTGATCGAGCGTTGCCGTTGTCGCAGTAAGCAGTTATTATTTCTTTCCATTCCCAATGCTGCCTAACAGCTTAGGGGCCTACTGGCCGACTTAACAATATTACAAACCTGGCCAAGCCTGTAAATGTAGCCTAACTCTTTCAAAAGACCCGCAACTTCATTCTCGGCTGTGCCTGTGGATTGGCCATTGTTGATGTTTTGATTTTTCCCTGGGTAAAAGAGCTGGGCGGTCAGGGAATCCCTAATGCCAGAGGAAATCCCTCATCGTCATTTCTATTTTTATATCATGTTTATAGACTAGTGTGTATTACTTCTTCTGATTGTGGAAGTATTCTACAGTGTAGGCTACACTACTAGGCCTATAGTATACAGCGGCAGGAAAAGGCCCTGCTCACTACCCATGGTACTCTGTGAAGTGCTGGCTTCAACATTTTATCTGCCTGTAAATTTGTTCATTTTTTGCAAATTGTTGTAGATGTGTTTAAAACATCAATTTTATATAATTATTATTTATTTTTCTGCCACACAAATTCAGGAACCGAAAGTTACCATTTTAATCTCATACTTTATCTCAAAATCTGAAATTGGTCAGATTAGGACCATTTTACATATCGGAGGCCCCAGCTCCAATAGTCTAAACTGGACTTCCCACTGATTTTGTTGGAGCGGGTCACAAATGTCCCTGTTAGAATACTCCCACGATTTCTCTCTAAATTTCCTTCTCGAAGGCTGTGGGCGCCTTCCTTTATAGCCGATCCCGACGGGTGCGGACACTTCCTGTGGTGAAATGCCGTTTACACCAATCAGGATCTTAACTTTGATATACATTGACATTCCTGGGCTGTTTCTCAGAACCGACTCAAACAGGCATTCAGAACTAAGGGGCCTCCTGTGTGACAATACTTGTCGCAGTACCGTCTCCACCAGGTGGTTCTCATGTAACATTATTCCGCCTTTTAATTAGGCCTACAGAAACCCCAATTTAGACACCTGTTACTTAACATTGTTAGAGAATGAATGAATGAATTAAGGAATTAAGGAATTAATGAATGAACTAATACCACCTTTATGTACATACAGGCTAAATTGGGCTTGTAGAACATCGTAATGATGGTGAAATAAATCAGATAACATTTCCCTTCAGACACAGAATTCAAACTTTGGTAGCAAGAGGCCAAGCTTGAAACCTCTCGGTCACACAAGTTCTCCAGAATTAAAACTTTGGTAGCAAGAGGCCAAGCTTGAAACCTCTCGGTCACACAAGTTCTCCGAAATACTGACAAAAATATGTTCTTCTGAATACAACAGAGCGAGGGACGAACCCGCAGGCTCCAGCTTGACAGACATGCGGTGTAACATTTTCATCAGACCCACTGCCCATCCCCTTTAATGTAGAAACACACCACACATATACATATTAAATACATATATCATGAATCAAATCAGCGGACTAGCATCAGTGTGTGCCTATACTGACCCACTTTGTAGGATGTACTTGACTAATTACGTATCCTGCAGTCTTCAGAGGTATACATTCGTTAGAGTGTAACGTACGGAAACACGGCAGTCATGGGGGGGGGGGGGGGGGTGGACCTAACGGCGCGTAGGCGTATATTGCCATTAAGGCTTTGACATCACAGATGGCGGCAATTCACCCTTAACCCTTTAACCGCCAAATTATTCAATCTGAATTTTCACCCACTTGAAGTTGTGTCTCGCTGACGCGATCCACAACTTCAAGTGAGTGCAAATAATTCTGATTTGACAAAATGGAGGTCAACTGTTTTCAAATATTGCTGATTAATGCTACATTTTATCATTAACATGTTCAAAAGGTGGTACATAATGTCCTAATAAAAAATGAAAACCCGAATATATGCGGAACCGGCGGTTGAAGGGTTAAAACGCTGAATTTGAAATCACATAAATGTAATTAATTTCTATGTTATGGGTCTATCGCAGCAAACACAAAACATTTGGATGACAATATTTGTACAACGTTGGGCCAACGTCGAAGACGTCGTGCCATACAGATGTTTTGTGTTTGCTAGGATGGCCATTATAAATATTTTACCCTTTCAGTGCGGGGTCGACTTAAGATATCATAATCTGACGTCTACTTTTGACGTCTAAAGTCGACCACTGCGCTGTAAGGGTTAAGCCGTGATGAGTGCAGCCCAGCAAACACAAAACATTTGTATAACATTCGTACAACGTAGGCCCAGCGTCTTCGACGTTGGCCCAACATTGTACAAATGTTATACAAACGTTTTTGTGTTTGCTCGGAATACAAATAAAAGAACTAGGTTTTTCCACAAAAGTGCAGATTATCTGAGCTCACATTAAACGTGTTATCACGTTTAATGTTCCTAGGTGTCCTTTTGATGGTTTAATGTTTCAAAATTGATCTAAAGATAATATATCTTGCGGTAGCCCATCTGTGGTTTGCGGTCCATGCGCATTGATGTTTGCCAGCAGGAGTTGACTCTTTATCTCTCCTCAAAAAGATACACGGAGCAGGCCCAGCGCTGTCCAAATGATTAATCAACTTCATATGATGAACATCAGTCTCTTGTTAATTATGCTGGTAACCGTGGTAACAATACCTGGGTAACAGAGTACAGCCAAAGTGTACCTAACACAGGCGAAATGTGAGGGAGCAGCAGCTCTGAACATTGTAGATTTTATCCCGGGTGTGAACTCGGAAACTGGCATTGGTGTGGATGGACTTTCCTCTGTCAATCCACACCAATGGTCAGCCGCGAACGCCCGTATTATATACGAGCTAATGACCCAACAGAAATGGTCAGCCGAAAAATTAGCAGATTATTCTGTGAAACGCAGTGACGTCACTCGGTGAAAACAAGGTTATATAACACCCCCTCCCCCATACTTCATTCTGTGAAGATCAGTGACGTCACTCGGTGAAAACAAGGTTATATAAGAACCCTCCCCCATACTTCATTGTATTAGCCAGCTCGGTAAAAACTAAGGAGGTCGAGGTCATTGAGTTTCACAGAATATGGCATATATTGTAAAGATAGCCGAACTTGCCATCTGCTATGATTGGCAGTCTGTATTAGCTTATGACTACCAGTACAGGCAACTGCAGGCCACCCTTAAGTTCCCATGGGCTTCTGATACTCCTCATTTGCACCAGTCTGTGCTGAAAGAACAGAAGGTCATGGGATCTAACAAATTTCTTCAAGGAAAAACAAAATTTACCAGGCCTGCAGATCCCTGTACTGGCAAAGAAATTTGCATTAGGTTTAACACCGGAGAGTGTTCTTTTGATGGTAAATGCCGGTATATTCATATTTGTAGCAAATGCTTTAGTGCAAACCATAACCTCAAAAACCACCCAAAAAAACTAGTAGAAGAGGCAAGTGATCATCTACGTCAATGGGTACAGGGTTTAGCTCCCAGCGCTAGTAAATCGTTGACAGATAAATATAGTTTATGGCAATCCGAACTCGAAAATGATCCTGATAAATCCTTCCCTCTTCAATATGCCTCTCGGGTATGTGTCACATGATATATCGAAGCAACAAGGAAATTACACGTGAACACTCATTAATTAGAATATTTAATCGATTCTGAAATCGGTCATATTATAGTCTGAAACTTGTTAGTCTTTAAGAATCTGGATGGTTGTGATTTAGCATGACTAGAATAGATCTTTCCTCATGTATACCTATTTAAAGCTTAGATCACGGGGATCGACTTTAGACGTCAGAATGTCGACCCGCGCACTGTAATAGTAAAATATTTATAATGGCCGTAGGCCCGAAACATGTATTCAAATAAACCATAAAGAGCTAAATAAGACATTTATGAAGATTTCAAATTTAAATCCCCCTTTGCCTTCATGACTTAACCCTTTAACCGCCAAATTATTCATTTTGAATTCTCACTCACTTGAAGTTGTGTCTCGCTGACGCGATCCACAACTTCAAGTGAGTGAAAATTATTCAGATTTGACAAAATGTGGGTCAACTCTTTTCAAATCTCACTGGTTGATGTCACATTTTATCTTTAACATGTTTAAGATGTGGTACTTGATGTGCTGATAAAAAGCATATATGCGGCACCGGCGGTTAAAGGGTTAAACAACAATAATTTAGCGTTGTAATGGTTAACACCCACTCCATAATCATTGTATTGTCACTTCAGACGACGATATTTTCATTCGATATTTTCTGTGACACGACACACTCGCAAGTTTTAAGCGTCAAATTAAGACATTTTTTAGTCACAAAACACTACTCTATATTATATTTTTTATTATTCAAAGACACTGTTTTTAATATATAATATTTTTTATTCCTAGAGACTGTTTTTAAAGAAATGTTTTTACACCTTTTAATAAATTGCTAGTTGTTAAGTTCTGAGATTGATTTAATGTTATTTAGCGCTATAAAAGAATCGTAAATAATAATAATAATAACTAAAAAGGCGTCCCCGAACTCCGAGGCCCGGCTTTAGTTTGTTTGAGTGCTATAGACAAAAAAGCAGTGTTTTGGTCTTCCTCATGTGCCAGAATCCTAAATGTCCAGGATATAATTAAGGAAAAAAACAAGAAGACAAGTTCAAATATATATCTCCGACGTGTATTTCTTCCATCGCTATCGCCGGTGCTGGCCAATATTCATACAATACTTGCCTACGATGTACCTGGTACAGAGGATGTAGGCCTACCCATCAAATTCCGGTTTAATGTTGGGCCAACATTGCAGCTCATTGCTGGTTTATTGCCGGTCAATCGTCTACGACGCTGGCCCAACACTAATCTATCACCTGGGTGTATACTTTGCGCAAACACGTGGCATTCAGCCAATGCTGTTTCAATGTTGAACCACAGTCTTCGACGCTGGCCCGTCATTAAGACAGCATTGGGTGATTGTACCGTATTTTCTGACAGCTGCATTATGCTTGTGACGCTTTAATATCCCGGCGCCAGAAACACCAGATAACACGATACATTGACCTAATGTTGATGTAATGCTGATACACCGTCTGCGACGCTGGGCCAATTCCAACCAAATAAAATTTTAAGCTTTTAACCACAAATATAATCGTGACAATTTTTTTACTATTTTTCTGAACACTTGTTAAAGACAAAATTTCTTAACGGTAACCTGAGGACTTGAAACGTTATATTGTGCATGTTCATAAGGACTGATGTACAGAAATATGAACCGTTTCCCACACACAGAACCCCTCTTTCCCCTAAATAGGGCACAAACTATAATAATAATAATAATAATAATAATAATAATAATAATAATAATAATAATAATAATTTAATAATAATAATAATAATAATAATAATAATAATAATAATAATAATAATAATAATAATAATAATAATAATAATAATAATAATAATAATAATAATAATAATAATAATAATAATAAGAATAAGAATAAGAATAAGAATAAGAATAAGAATAATAATAATAATAAGAATAAGAATAAGAATAAGAATAAGAATAATAATAATAATAATAATAAGTTGTAACTCCTAGACATTTCTAAATGACATGATATATTCTAATTTCTACTGTGAATTGTATCTATGACCACTTAAAAAATAAGAATAATATTTAAAAATTTCCTCTTTTTTTCAATGATGATCGTTATCTGCCACCTGGTACTTTTAATGTCCTAATTATACAGACAGTGTGTCTTACTCCACTGTGATCTGGTTTGTTTTGGTGGGGCAACAATATTAAAAAACAGCAAACTTAAATCCTCAGTAACCGGGGGAGTAAAATAAAAAAAAACATTTTCCATGGATTAATATTTTGAATGAAATAAACAAAACAGGTATGCAGCTTTAACATTGTCACAGAATGAATGAATGAATGAATGAATGAATGAATGAATGAATGAATGAATGAATGAATGAATGAATGAATGAATGAATGAATGAATGAATGAATGAATGAATGAACTAATACCACCTTTATGTACATACAGGCTAAATTGGGCCCGTAGAACATTGTAATGATGGTGAGATGAATCAGAAAACATTTCTTTTCAGACACAGAATTCGAAGTTTGGTGGCATGAGGCCAAGCTTGAAACCTCTCGGTCACGCAAGCTCTCCAGAATACTGACAAAAATATGTTCTTCTGAATACCACAGCGCGATGGACGAGCCCACAGGCTCCGGCTTGACAGACATGTGGTGTAACATTTTCATCAGGCCGGCTGCCCATCCCCTTCAATGTAGAAGCACACCACACAATATACATATTATATACATATACCATGAATCAAATCAGCGGACTAGTATCAGTGTGTGCCTATACTGACTCACTTTGTAGGATGTACTTGACTAATTACCTATCCTGCAGTCTTCAGAGTTATACATTCGTTAGAGTGTAACGGAAACACTGCAGTCAGGGGGGACTTAACGGCCGTAGGCGTATATTTCCAATAACACTTTAACCGCCGGTGCCGCATATATTCGGGTTTTCATTTTTTATTAGCACATTATGTACCACATTTTAAGTATGTTAAAGATAAAATGTGACATCAAGATTTGAAAAGAGTTGACCTCCATTTTGTCAAATCTGAATAATTTTCACTCACTTGAAGTGTGGATCGCGTCAGCGAGACACAACTTCAAGTGGGTGAAAATTGAATATTTTGGCGGTTTAAAAAGGGTTAAGGCATTGACATCACAGATGGCGGCAATTAACCCTTAAAACGCTGAGTTTGAAATTACGATAAATGTAATGAATTTCTATGTTATGGGTCTATCCCAGCAAACACAAAACATTTGGATGTAATTATTTGTACAACGTTGGGCCAACGTCGAAGACGTTGTGCCATACAGATGTTTTGTGTTTTCTGGGATGGCCATTATAAATATTTTACCCTTTCAGTGCGGGGGTCGACTTAAGATATCATAATCTGACGTCTAATTTTGACGTCTAAAGTCGACCCCTGCGCTGTAAGGGTTAAGCCGTAATGAGCGCAACCCAGCAAACACAAAACATTTGTATAACATTCGTACAACGTAGGCCCAACGTCTTCGACGTTGGCCCAACATTGTACAAATGTTATACAAATGTTTTTGTGTTTGCTCGGAATACAAATAAAACAACTAGTTTTTCCACAAATGTGCAGATTATCTGAGCTCACATTAAACGTGTTATTACGTTTAATATTCCTAGGTGTCCTTTTGATGGTTTACTTGTTTCAAAATTGATCTAAGGATAATATATCTTGCGGTAGCCCATCTGTGGTTTGCGGTCCATGCGCATTGATGTTTGCCAACAGGAGTTGACTCTTTATCTCTCCTCAAATAGATACACGGAGCAAACTCAGCGCTGTCCAAATGATTAATCAACTTCATATGAATAACATCAGTCTCTTGTTAATTATGCTGGTAACCGTGGTAACAATACCTGGGTAACAAGAGACGTCGTTGAAGCAAACTGAAAACACTAGTTTATTAATAATAAATGGCTTAATAAATAATTATAGGATCTAAAAAAATCGCATAAAACTATAGGCGTCTATATGCTTGTGCTGATTGAAGATGTTTGCATGTCACGTATAGTGTAGCCTATTATATGACAATGTTTTCAAATTTCCTTTCGCATACTAGGCCTACTGTTCGTGTAATAAAAGCTTATCGACATACATATATTTTTAAAAATTGTAACCTATTGTTTTAGCCATTAGTTTATTAAAGAATAGGCGATCAAATGTCATACATATATTTTAAAACCCATAGCAACAGATCACCTGACAATTGAAAATGTGTGAAAGTCCTATTTTATCTTTAACTTTTAAAAATATTTTAGATTAGTATTTTTCTCGTAGTGTTTCGCCTCTTTTAATAAAGATATTCAATTTATGTCTGTCGCGACTAAGTTATCTTTCATTGCTAAAATAAAATCAGATTTAAACATGAGTAGATTTGAAGTAGCCCTACATTATGATCATAATTTGATATTAGTGTAATAAGAGAATATGCCTCTCGGGTATGTGTCACATGATATATCGAAGCAACAAGGAAATTACACGTGAACACTCATCAATTAGAATATTTAATCGATTCTGAAATCGGTCATATTATAGTCTGAAACTTGTTAGTCTTTAAGAATCTGGATGGTTGTGATTTAGCATGACTAGAATAGATCTTTTCTCATGCGTACCTATTTAAAGCTTAGACGTCAGAATGTCGATACGCGCACTGTAATAGTAAAATATTTATAATGGCCGTAGGCCCATAACATGTATTCACAGTGTATAGCTATTTTTTTTGTATTTTTCTGAACACTTGTTAAAGATAAAAGTTCCTAACGGTAACCTAAGGACTTGAAGCGTTATATTGTACATGTTCATAAGGACTGATGTACAGAAATATGAACTGTTTCCCACACACAGCACCCCTCTTTCCCCTAAATAGGACACAAACTCATGCAAAATAAACCTAATAGGATACCGGCCGTAGACCGGACCTAATAATAATAATAATAATAATAATAATAATAATAATAATAATAATAATAATAATAATAATAATAATAATAATAATAATAATAATAATAATAATAATAATAATAATAATAATAATAATAATAATAATAATAATAATAATAATAATAATAATAATAATAATAATAATAATAATAATAATAATAATAATAATAATAATAATAATAATAATAATAATAATAATAATAATAATAATAATAATAATAATAATAATAATAATAATAATAATAATAATAATAATAATAATAATAATATGATATTTGTGTCGTTCGCCGCTAGCAGCTAAGGTGTTATATGTGTCATGTATTTGAATGGCGCATAGCTAATTTTGGATACCAGGGGACGATGTATATAAAATTAACAGATTCAGCTGCTCGTCGGCTTATTTTAGAGCTACTGAAGAAAATGTAAAAATGTGAAAATGTGTAAAAATGTGTAAAAAAACAATGTAGTAAAATTCAATAACTGATCCAATACTACGGTATGGCCTAATAATTATTTAGTATTATTAGAAATTTTAAATAATTTTTAATTTCATAAAGTAGTTCTATATGTGATTATTTAAGTTCAACCCCCATATTATTATCTTCGCTATGAGCTCATCTGACAAATCGATACGCATTATAAATGCTAAACGGCTAAATAATTGAAATTCGAGCCCAGGGTGGATGAAATATCATTCACCACTTAATGAACATTACTACAAACTTCCAACAGTTAACCAACTGTTACTATACTACCTACTTCCGTGAATTCTAATTGAAAACTAGAGCCAGCCTTCAGGGCATTGTCTCCGGTGAGCGGTGTATGGTGCCTTGATCATAGTGGGAGTCAGGTTACACTCAAATCCAGCCACCACACAAAGACCATGTGAACCGACCGACCGACCGACCGACCGACCGACCGACCGACCGACCGACCGACCGACCGACCGACCGACCGACCGACCGACCGACCGACCGACCGACCGACCGACCGACCGACCGACCGACCGACCGACCGACCGACCGACCGACCGACCGACCGACCGACCGACCGACTGTGCATTTGCAATATATACAGACCATGTTGATAATAATTGCCCTTGACGCATCAAGCAGCTCATAGCATATTTTCAACAAAATTTATTGCGTAAAATCGATGATCAATCATAATTATTTGTATACATTTTATTACCTTCATTTTAAGTAAGCTAATGTGCCTACACTCAATAATACATAATCGTTATAATATTATAGCATAAATTGAATATTCGTGCTACAATATTATAAGGATGATCTAAACAATGAAGATAACATAAAACAAAAAGCACCACCACATTTAAAAAAATACTCCGGTTTAAGTTTCAATGTACAGGCCTATCCTTTAAAATGCACACCACTTCAGCCCTCACACATGTAGCAACAGACCGCCACTGGCGTTACAATATTTTTTCATCTGATATTTTAAATCCCACCAACAGTGTTTTAGCTTGATGTCAGCCAGCAGCACTTGACATCGCTGTGACGACTCCTAGTCTTTAAGCAGCAGAACATCAACATCACCTTCTGTTTGTTGAGAGGTAAACATGAAATCCATGCAAATTACATAGCTTTAATGCAGGACCTTAATGCAATATGCATTTCCGGTAAATTGTTGTGCACTATTCATTGGCTAGGTCATTCACTTTGTGATTTTCGGTATGAATTGATAAATATCCTACAGCGCCTCAAAATGTCTTAGGATTATGCGAACAGAATATTAAGCTTCACAGCTAAGAGTACGTAGGCTACGTAGGTACATTGGCCATCCATTCCTATATCATACATAACTGGACCAGCATCCACCTTCATCAGATTCTAGCAATCAGGAACACTTTATTAACTTATACTGGCTCTCATAAAGCAAGAAACGCTCAACCAATGGTGTTTTAAAGTTGGGCCGACGTCGAAGACGGTGAACCAAAATTGACACAAAATTGGATGAACGTCTCGTGTTTGCTGGGGTATTCTTCAGTTTCTGTTTGGTGTTTTGGGTTACTATTATTGTTACGTAACGATTGCATAATAATTACATAATATTAATGTGATAATATTTATATAATATGTGATAAGGTCAATTAATTTGTCATAGCTATTGTATTTATAATTATGGGAAGCATTAAATGGAACAAAAGCATTACGGTGTTGTCCATCTTCATCTATCAAGTTGCCTGCCACCTGCAGACCAGTGGTGTGACTGTCAGATCTGATGCGGCAAGATGGGTGTAGTCATGTATCCATGAAACTGGATGCATGTTTAGCTAAATGGCACATATGCCTACATGCAAATGAGCTTGGAAAGAGCGTCTGGATTGTCACTGACATATCTATCCCGTATTGTGTGGCACGCAACAATAATACGGCCCATTTGGATTATTTTACACAGAAATATCTTGCGCGGTGGAGCAGTGGGTTACATAGAATGTGTTAACAGTGCTTAAGGTGACTTTAGAACTCATTTGGAGGAATCGCCATAGCCATATATATTTTTTTATATGGTATCGCAAACATAATACAACTCAATTGACGTATTAAACATGTTAAAACGTACTTGAAACCACATAAACAAATCATATTCACGGTCGATTTAGTTTGTTTTGTTTTGTGACCTTGTGCAAGGATTGTCGAGAAACCACTTCACATGATTAACCCTTGTCCTGCTGAATTGCTTCAATTGTATTTTTCGTCATTTGAAGCTGGAATTGCTAACGCAATTTACAGCTTCAAATGATGAAAATATGACTATTTATGAAAAATAGACTAAAATGTCTAAAATTAAATTATTTGATCAACTAAGCATCTACTAAGAACTATTTTATCAAAATTAGGTGATATTTGTATTGATCTAAAACATCCTTAACCCCGTATATATCCGGGCATAGCAGGACAAGGGTTAACACTGATTTATACATTTGGGATCGTAGAGTGTGAGCCCTGTACTAATATGGCATGATATATCAGTTGATCATGCGATCACAGTTGGTTTTCCCCACGTGTTTGTATGAATGACCTCACAATGAGAATATGATGTTCTGCGCTCCGGTGAATGTGCACAACATGTTTGACATCATTACAATTTATAGGTAATATAATATTATCACTCATGGAGTAATCAGCTTCTCGTCATTTCGATATTAATTAAACAAGGGGAGCATGCAAACCTTGAGCTGCCTTTAATCTAACCGACTTGTTTTGGACGTTGTATGTGTGTATCATAAGACTGATTTTCTATTGACAAATAGGCCATGGGCTACTACCACCCTATGTGCACTCCCTACACAACTCACCCACACGTACTTTGTTTTAAACTTTGATATGTCCAAAACATGAAATGAGATGTTAAAAGGAAAAAATAGGGACAAACTTTATATTTTGACCGCATATATTGGGTACCCCCGAAATGGTCTAAAACTAGGCGGTAGTGTTACGCAAACGTCTGTCGTTAATGTTCTGATCAACCAGTCTGCACTTGGATTTTTTTGTATAATTTTGTATCTGCTCGCTTTTACATAATTTGTGTGTGATGAATTTGAATCTGTCAGATAACATTTTGTTTTAGTGCCATTTACCATCAAATTAGCAAAACACGACATGGCTGCCAAAATGTAAAGACAACCCCGTATTTTCTCTGGTTTGTCACACATGAAAGCAGATTTTACGGTTTCCGCAAAGTTTTTATTATATAATTTTTTTCTAGTATTGTGGAAAGAAGTAACCTTTATTTGACCTTTAGATACAAGATGTCTGTTTTATTAATATATTTACTGTTACTATTAGTATACCGCTAAACATGTTGACGATAATACGATTTAATCATAGTAACTAAGTGAACCAGAAATAAACGTTACCGACCGAAAATGGCCGCGACATTTATCTTCACGTGAGCAAATAACCAAGTGGCTATCCAAAAGTAAACTAAACGTATTTTTTGTATTTGTGGCTCGAAATTGCTAAGCGTATGGTTTTTTATGACTTGGTGGCCGATACACACATTTCTGATGTTTATTTGTTATCGTCTAACCTATATGTTATCGTGAAATCCAAGATTGACGTCATCGTACATATTTAAAATAAAAATAATTACGTCATTCTAAATACTAAGCACATCAAAGCATGTTAGATTATACGGAGCTTAACAAGAGTTGAATGCCTTGTAGCCTAATCTGCCCTGTTACCTAGTCTTTTTTTTGGATTGCCATTAAGCAAGTGTGGTTTCTTATATTATAGTTCAGCTGCATAAAATACGCTTTTATTTGTGTGTTGGCGCTAATCATTCTGGATTTGAAGGTTGAATAAAAGTCTTTTTTATCGAAAAAAATGACAGATAATTTTTTCAACTCCGAATCATACAGGAACCGAAAATTGTACGTTGATGCGCAGCAAAAATATAGAAAAGATGTGTGTTAGGCGGCCATTTTTTGTTTTACTTATTTGAAGGTGACGGACACCAAATATGGAATGTTATCCGACAGATTCGAATCCAGCACACCCATATTATGTAAAAACAAGAGGAAAAAATCTGCACTCAAATGTCCAGCAAAGCTCAATGTTCCATATTTCAGCCCAAGCTAAATACACACATTTTCAAAAAAAGACTGCAATATCCTCTCATTTAAAAATGGATAAGCCATGTACAAATACAAATACCACCCAGTTTTACGTATATACACATATCTGTGTTCAGAAAACATAGGTCAAATATAGATATGGCTAGAAATTATGTTTTATTAAATCATTTCCACTGGCCATGTTGACAAACTAGAACAGCAATGCCATACGTTTGCGTAACCCTACCCCCTGATATTAGACAGGTTTGGGGGTACCCCCATATAAGCGGTTAAAATTTAAAGTTCGTCATTTTTGGCTCTTATCATCTTATTTCAGGTTTTAGACATATCAAGGTTTAAAAGAGGTTGATGTGGGCGAGTTGTGGGGGTGGTTGCACGCAGGGTGGTTGTAGCCCATTGCTTAAGAGTGATTTGACCTTCAACGTGACGATGTGTTGCTTTAACACGTGGAACAATAACCTTTTAATGAAAGGCAACTAATGTATTTTTTTCCTCTAAGGAGGAGGCTCATACGAGGCTCTGGAAACGACATGCATTTAAAAAATCCACAGAAAAAAAATAGTACCAGGAACGTGCAAGATATCAAATTTGTTATCTTGTACGTATAAAATAGTACCTTGTACGTACAATATAGCAAATTTATTATCTTGTACGTAATAGAGAGCAAATTTGTTATATTGTACGTACAAGATCTTGTACGTACAAGATAGTATATTTTACGCACAAGATAGCCAAATTGCTATTTTGTGCGTACAAGGTAGCCGAATTGCTGCTATCTTGTACGTACAAGATAGCCGAATTGCTACATTGTACGTACAAAATAGTATCTTGTACGCACATGATAGCCGAATTGCTATCTTCTACGTACAAGATAGTATCTTGTACGTACAAAGTATCCGACTTTCTATCTTGTACGTGCAAGATAACCAATTTGCTGTCTACAAGGTAATCATATTTTCTGTGGATTTTTTTTAATGCATGAGCTTCGTAGTACGTATCATGACTTGTTTAGTTTCCAACCACGTATAACTAACTTCTTGGAATAAACTGATCATTGAATATCATTATTACCTCAAATCATAACTTGTACTATCTAGGCCCCCAAAGCGGCATAATGTTTCTGTCAAAGCCATCATTGGTCCAGAGTAATAATTTCCCAACGTAGAAATGACCTTCAGGCCGCACCCATCATCGCTGTCGTACTTCGGTAAGGTCATTTCACCTACATGACGCCATAATATCGCAGCTAACACGAGATGTTGACCCAATGATAGAAAAATGTTGGCCCAGCGTCGCAGACAGTGAGCCAATATTGAGCGAGCATAGTGAAATTTGTCTCACTAACAGCCATCAACATGTACTTGCTTCTGAGAAAAGTGCTTTATAAGGGTCGTAGAGCTTAACAAAATACACAATATTCTTCCCTACCTCAGTACCTCACATCTGTCGTTATCAGCAAGAACATGTTAATGGCGCTTAGCAGGTTATTGCATGGAGCCCTTCAATTAATAAACTACAAATACATAATATATTTTATCTCAGAGACCAATCAACTTAGAGTAAAAAATGAAATGTCTACACCCCCATTTTTTTGTCAACCTTTTATCTAAGAAATTTACGATACATGTAAAATGTAAAAAAATAAGTATATACACACATGTATGACGTTGTAAAATACATATTCGTTTAAAAAAAACGTGGACGTGTTTCCGCCACACACGACCTCTCACTATACTAAGCCTAATACCCATGACGTGTTTAAACATTTATTTTTCATATTTTGATCTTTTAATACGGAAGTAGACCCTGCATTCCAATGCTTTACTCTGTTTCAGCAACTCTATAACCCCAAGGGCTGATCTCTTGAAAATTACTTTTATTTCACATGACACCTAGCACTGTAATTATTTTTTATACGATAATACCAATAAAAGCGGTCTCTTTATGACTTCTTATATCATTTTCATGGTTACATCAGGAGAATGTAGCGCTATAGTTGCATTTTTGTCTGATAACACTAGTCTTATGCCAATTCAGAGGTGTAGTCTTCTCAGTTATAGTTAAAAAATATGAACAACCTCATTTAGAAAATAATGTATATATAAAAAGGTTAAACGTGGTCAGCAGTTGTAGCCCACATATCCTTCTAATACCCCAGTCTCACATACACGACGCACCCCCCACGCCGTGGGTGACAAAAATGAGAGCCGTGCGTCGGTGTTCGTCCACGAATTTTGTCGGGATTTGAAAATAGCTAGCGAGTTAATGACGAATATACAGCGTGTTATAGATAAATCAGGAGCATAAATCAGCGAATGTGCAGCGTTTTGCTAGCGCGTTGCGCGTTAGCAGGGCGATGAAGCTAACGAAGGCACAGCACATTGTTAGCGCGCCGCACGACTAAATCGGGGAGTCATTTTGAAAATAGCACGCTCATATACGTTTTAGGTTCGCTATACGTTAGATGGGCGCTATATGCTCGCTCAGCGTTGTCCTTTTTTTTAATTTTTTCTAAATGTGAGGCTCAGTCACACTTAGTCTACGCACGACCGACACACTGAAAATTGATATTTTTTTTCACTAGAGCGTTGGTCGTTCGTCAGCACTCGTTACTGGTTCGTGGAGCGCGCTGCGCTAACGCTACGCATTTTTCTGTGCGCTTTGTAGGCCCAGTCACACATACCAACACGCACGTCCAGCGCACAAAAAATGAAGAATTTTGGACAGTGCGTTGTGTTTCGCTGGGCGTGCGTCAGAATTCGTTGATGATTTTACGAGAACGCCGGATGAACGTTATTCATCTATTGTGTGCGTCAACCTCTGCGCACATTTTCTGCATATATGTAAAAATGTGAACGTTTTTCCAAGTGTGAATGTAGACGCCAAAACAACGTCAGACCAGCGCCAGTCTAACGCTAGGCACAATTAGAGCACACGCTCTAAACTCGTTGTGTTTTCGTTGACCGAGGTTTGTCCCAGTCATACATAAACGACGCACAGTCCACGCATAAAAAAATATAAAATAACAATTTGCGTCCGGATTATGAAAAACGTAGCAAGTTGGTAGCGAATGCTCAAATTCTGCACCTAAACCCGTGCATCGTGTGAAACACCACCTCGAATCATTAAAAGTAAAATGTCGTTTTTCAGAGCTCCAAAGGTTAGGCTGCAGAAATAACAGCTCGTGCCCAGCGTTTTCTTCGAGCGCTCATGCAAAGCAGGGCAGGCGCGTTGCCCTCGACTGCCCGGCGCCCTCAAGGGGCTGCCATGTGATACAGAGCAAATGTATTTGGCGTTGATATAACGTAGTTCTAGCGCGGTCTACGTGTTTCTGGCGGGTGATCTTCTGCCTTGTACATTTATGCGTTCATATGCGCTCAATATTTTAAGCACGCCCCACTTCCTTTGGCGATTACACTGCGCACACAAATATGCGTAGCGTTAGTGCAGCGCCCTCCACGAACCAGTAACGAGTACTGACGCACGACCGACACACAACAGACGCTCTGGCAAAATATAATCAATTTTCAGTGCGTGGGTCGTGCGTCGACTATATGTGACTGAGCCTTACGGTAAAAAAACCCCTCAAAAATGCCGGCATTGAGCGCACATATAGCACACATCTAACGCGTTTCTAGCGCATGTCCAGCATGTCCTTTCTGACTTACTCGTGCCTCGCGCTGGCGATGCGCGGCGTATTCGTTAATTTTTTCGCCCTGCAAACGAGCAGCGCGGTGGCGAAACACTGTGTATTCGCTGATTTATACACTTGATTTATTTATAACACGATGTATATTCGGGTATTAGCGCCAAAAGAAGCTGGGCATGTTTAAAATATTTAACGCATAAGAACGTATCATTCTACACGCCAGAAGACCGCCAGAAACACGCAACGTGCGCTAGAACTACGTCATATCCAGATACGCTTGCTTTGTATCACATGGCTGCCCGTTGAGGGCGCCGGGCAGTCGCGGGCAAGGCGCTTGCAATGCGTCCATCAGTGCTCAGAGCCAGCGTTAGGTACCCGCGGACTGTTTGCCTAACGCTCGAGTCTCAAAATTATTACTTATTACAGTATACATATTGCAATTTTAAAAACCGCTGATTTGCATATTTGTATCTAATGATTATTCTGACCTATTTTTGTAGTAATCGCTCAACACTAAGTCATGTGGCAATATGAAATTACTGGTAATCTACATATCCAAGTTGGGCCATATTGGTGCATGTATCTTAAAATGCTAAACCCAATGACAGTTTGAAACAGGATTGTCGGCCCAAGTCTTGTATTCCACCCCTTAATTTAAAAAAAAAATGGCTGATGGCCTGCTTGTGGGGTAGTATTTTCATCTTTTTGACTTAGCTTCAAACGAAGAAAAATATATGTTGTTTTAAATTACTTCACAATTGAAATAATAGTATCTAAAACAAAACATTTCATCAATAAAAATTATTGTACTGGGCTTGAAACTTCCTTAAAATCACATATATTTTCATCCTAATGTTATTAAAATGTATTGTGTCAAGACTATGTTAACCATAGTTGATTGATTTCTGAGAAATGTAATCATTGTTTTATTATGATCCTTAATTTATTTACACTTTCAAACACATCGCGTTTTTATCGAATGGGACCCGAAAAGTAATTTGCTTAAACCATTTGTTATTTCTAAACCTTTTTATGGACATATCTTAGAAATGCCACCAACCTAAAGACTTTGTTTAAAAATAAAAATGTGGGACTAGCTGAATTTGGGAGTTAAACGGCTATTTCATACAATAATAAAGTCCATATCTGTTAATTTAAGTTAGGTTTACTTACATAGCATATTGTCTGAACATAAGTAGGTAAGTAAATTGTATCATTGGGATATTTAACTGGAGTTGAACAAATATATACAGCTCGCCTTTTCTTATATTCAATTTACTGCGTAAAATTCGGGGATGTTTTTATTATAGGTTTGATGCCCCAACATTTGTTCTTGTCCAAATAACTTTAGTGCAATCTAACGAATATCGAGTACACATATAAGAAGATTTCCAGACATTATCTGTAGTCCTGATCCCTGCATGTACATGTACGAAATAACTAGACCCCTGTGGAGGTAACTAGACCCCTGTGGAGGGTCCAGTTATTTCGTACATGTACATGCATCAAGTAAAACGTGTAATTTGAGATTTTAATGGTTAATTTATATAAAGAACCCCGTGTTTGTCAAGTTTGTTATCATTTTTCTAATATTTGCTTCTAGTGGCATAATCAGCGTCATTTAAGTTCCTTATCATTGGGATAACAACCTGGATTTGAACAAAAAATGCATCCCGCCTTTTACATTTACGGCGTAAAATTCAGGGGGTGCATATATTTGATTTCTCAATAATTTATCCTGCCACAATATTTTTAGTGCAAACAAGCATATATTAAATAGATTGTCTAAAAAGTTTTCATATGTACATGTAGCACGCAATATGTAAAATCTGGTATTTAAAGGGTTATGTAAACATATTGAAGCGACTCAATCAGGCTAAAATCATAAAAAAAGTCGGTGATTTTATTTGGCTTCTTAATATGACCATATGATGTAAACATGTCCATAGACTAGAACAGCAACAGTTTTTATATTTTGTGCTGCGCATCTACCAGTTAAGCCAGATATAGATACGAAATTCCCGTATTTCCTATTTTGGATATGCACTTATAAATAAATAAATAAATAAATAAATAAATAAATAAATAAATAAATAAATAAATAAATAAATAAATAAATAAATAAATAAATAAATAAATAAATAAATAAATAAATGAATGAATGAATGAATGAATGAATGAATGAATGAATGAATGAATGAATGAATGAATGAATGAATGAATGAATGAATGAATGAATGAATGAATGAATGAATGAATGAATGAATGAATGAATGAATGAATGAATAAATAAATAAATAAATAAATAAATAAATAAATAAATAAATAAATAAATAAATAAATAAATAAATAAATAAATAAATGAATGAATGAATGAATGAATGAATGAATGAATGAATGAATGAATGAATGAATGAATGAATGAATGAATGAATGAATGAATGAATGAATGTGAATGAACGAACGAACGAACGAACGAACGAACGAACGAACGAACGAACGAACGAACGAACGAACGAACGAACGAACAAACGAACGAACGAATGAATGAATGAATGAATAAATGAATGAATGAATGAATGAATAAATGAATGAATGAATGAATGAATGAATGAATGAATGAATGAATGAATGAATGAATGAATGAATGAATGAATGAATGAATGAATGAATGAATGTGCATATGCATGCTAAACTGGGCCAGAAGATTAATCAGTATATACTGCCCTCCAGACACAGGATTTTCAATTCGAATCCTGGCGGTCTGAGTGCGGGTACTCTACAACTCAGACACAGAGGATCGCCACAATACTGAATCTTTGAAACCGGAATGCCTTAGCGTGTAGTATCCCTAACTTAAGGTTCATCTGTGAAAATATTGAAAGCTAATTTCAACTGATTTGGGTGGGTATGGGCATTGGCATACTAAAAAAAGTAAGTTGTGATAGGGTTTGGGGGAATGTTTTTCTTAGAGAAAATCTAAAATGGCCGCCACCGGCCCTTATCGTCCCATAACTTTTGAACCATTAGCCACAAAGATTATGTTAGATGTCTTTCCCCACTAATTTTGACATAAAATATAGAATCATGATTGTTTGTTAAATAAGCCAATGTTCAAGAGGTATGTCTTTGTGGTTAATATGAACAAAGAAAATCTAATATGCCATATCCTTTTATATCCATATCATTTCATTATACTATTAAATTTGTATATTTCATATTATATACCAGGATTTCAAAGATGATATATACTTATATATCCATACCCTTTCAAATAAATTTGTATATTTTATATAATGCAATTTATCAACATTTTTATAGTTAAAATTAATAGGTTTGTCAAGACATTATACTTTTATACAGTGACATTATAAGGCCATGCCTAAATGTCATGTGATATTATGGTATTATACATGTAATAGCGCCTTGCATTTATATATGAGTTAACGGGAATATATTAATCAATTTAAAGTTAGCGGTAAAATATGAATATTCAATAAGCGCAAAATTCAACTCACTAAAAATAACCTGTCCTCTCTAATTGCTTAACGTTGTGATATGAAACACGATTTAATTAAAGAATGACGCTGTCTATAATAAATTTAATAGACAAATATTTTTGTATGCAGCCAAGTGCCAATAATCAAAGAGAACGATATCAAATAGACATAATACTTTTTTATTTTAATAACATAGTAAAGTGTTGATTTGGCAATATATACAATTATAATCGTGGAAATAATGTACAGTTTTGAAGTTGTCATTTTGGCTACGTGCAGGGTGTCTCAGTCTCTCATTAATCTGTTAATTGCACTCACACATTTAGCGAACCACACACGTCTGCAACCTCTAGGAAATATTATAGTGTGGCATACTGGTGTATCGCCTGCACCCGAATACTGTTGAGTCTTTCTTTACCTCTGACTCCCATCACATTGTAGCGTAGTCTCAGATTGTTTGGGCCAAACAATTCCGGGAAATAGTGCATAATGAAATGTTTGTTGGACAGTGAGTCCTCATATACATCAATTTCTCTGTAGATATGTGTAAATGAACAGGGACAGTTTCTGTTGTCGTGGCTATGAGGTTATACGATTATATGTATGGCTGTAAGACCGAGTAATTAATATAATAACACAGAATCAGCCTACACAACAAACATGACACGTTGACCAATGTTGCGTTAATGTTGGCCAACCATGATTGATGGAACCCTAGCGCCGAAGGCGCTGAGAGTAGTTTTAGGACAATCGGGGCTTACTATAAATAGTAGTCCCCATATAGCCGACCATTACATGTTTGTGTTTAATTTCATAACTCTTCTTTTACTCAGATGTTGTTGTCACATATAGTGTCGTCCGTTGTCCGTTGTTGTCGTGGTCCAGCTTGTGAAATGTAGTTAATTCATCATTTTCCAACTGTTGGCATTTAATGGGTATTTCTTTTATTACAACCTATACCTCTGATAAATGCTAAAAGTTGTCGAGTTTGTCATAATGTCTCATTGCTCTGAAAATAGTGAAATTCCTTGGTTTTACTTTTAATCTCAGTTATTACGTCGTCAAATACTTAGTCTGTCCTTGTATTCGCTTCAGCATCATTTGGAGTTACCGGCAATAGCTTCAATAGAATCGTTAGCCCCCGAGCCAACACGACAGGGTAAAACCATGGAATTTTAGCATCCTGCCTGCTGAAATTCTTCAGATAAAACTCCCTGATGCCTTCAGTGTATGACTGATAATGGTATTATATAATACAATGAGGGCAAAATCGTTGCGGACAGACGATGAGTTGCGTTTATTCACCCACACACGGCACCAGCTGTCCGGTTGGCTGTGTCAGTGAGTGGGTGGGTTTTAACACTTATCAATCACGACATGGACATTGCCACATATTCAGCATTACACTGGGAGCGATAACCTCCCATACCTCAAAGAAAGAGTCAGTTGACAAAGCAGCTCTGACAATTTCCTTAGGGTCCCACCCGGTCCAATAACACAGGCGACGGGAAGTGTCCCCTAAACGTAAAACAATAAATCTAGCCCTAAACTAAAAAGAATAATCCCAGGTGAAATGCCACTTAATATATATCGATGCCCAGCGTCTGCTCATGAAAAGTGTTCTTGAGTTTCTCAGAGTGAGATTAAATTAAAAACTGTTGTTCTGCTCGCTGAAAATTTGTTGTTTTTTGCTACATACCATTTTCATTTCCATATTGTTTCTTGTAGTTTTCTAGTAATTCGTCTAGAAAATTTGTTTTATCCCTTGTTAGCCAACCGTCTACAACGCTGAGCCAGTTATAGGTCGCCCACCGTCCACGACGTTGGGCCAATTATAGCCAGGGGAAAGACTCGTGTTTTCTGGGTATACCTCAACAGTCAGGAAAAAAGTAGAGTATGGTAATATAAATGTAATATAAATAAAGTTTTGTTCTACCTTATTAGCAGTATGCATAATATCAAACCCTGTGTTAAAGCATGTTTAATAATAATTATATTGATTTTTGCCAGCTTACTGTATTTAATTCTGTTATGTTTTACCATTGTTAGGCCTTGACAAATCTCAATGTATAGAACACATTGTCCCAATGGTGTTTTATTGTTGGCAAACTGTTTTAAACACTAAACTAACACTATAACACATTCTGTTCACGTGTCCTAATTGCTGACGTTGTCGTTCTGGAAATGTGTTATGATAGTCCTACCCCACCGACTACTCAATTAACCTTTGGTAGCCAACGCTATTTTTTTATTGATCGGCCGAAAAAAGGTCATAAGTCAGATAACAGAAAAAAATAAACATCATTCGGCGAAATATCGTATATTTTATTGACAAACCAAATTAGTCATTCGCCATGTTATTAATGGGTGGCGCCACTCTTTACATGACATTAAGGAGGACTTAATAGCGTTTCAAATAAACGTCAATCTCCGGCTTTAGCAATGCAAGGGTAGGATTACGTAAACGCTCTCCCTCGTTCGAGCAAACAATGTGAAACCCCTGCTTACTAATCACCCTTCAAAGTCAATAAATTATTAGCTCCTCGGGTCCTAAACTTTCACAAGTAATAAAGCAATATATTAAAAAAATTCAAACACATGAATTACTCATCCAAAATGTATTGATCAAAATGCGATGAGCACAATCGAGCCAGAAGAAAGACACACCTTGTAGTCTACTTGTAGTTTTTTGTAGACATCGCTGCAAATAGGAATGTTGGACCTATGCTGGTTTAATGTTGGGCCGCTGTCGTATACGGTGGTACAACATCTCGACTATAAACTGATAAGTTGACAACAAGGCTTTTATATAGTCAGCATAAAGCTAGCATTAATATTCAAGTCATCAGCTTTGTACATATTAATACTTGTAAAAGTCACCGGTTTAAACGTATTGATGTTTGCTGATTGTTGATATGTTAGAGGCTTCAGCTCGAATTAAAATATGCGTGTTTTTAGGTTTATTAATTACCATGGATTGATCAGATGAAATTTATATGAAAATTATATTGCAATTCTTTTCAGCAGTTGTGGGATATTTTAGCAGTAGGCCTATCCACACCATTGCCGCCTGCCCCTCCGCCTCCCCTTCCCGCACCAACCGGGCCAAGCCTGACACGCTTTATTATCTGAGCCGGGGCAATTAGTTTTTGATACAAGCCTCTTCACTGATTGCCTGCTCCTGTTTGTGATAAGCCCCATGATAAGCATCTTCATTTATCCAGTTGTCTGTGTAGTCTGACGGTCTGACCTGACGGGGCAGGGTGCATGATAAGTAGTTACACCAGGTACACACACGGTGCGCACACTTTGTCACACCACTCGCATCACCTGCACAAGTGTCGTGTCAGCGTTGCCATACACGTTTACGGTTAGCAGTACTGTAATAGCGTTTGATATAAACTACATAGTGAAAAAACCCCAGATGAGAACGATCATCCATGTGTGGCTAAGATGCCCTGGTTGACGAGTTATTATTTATTCATGCGACATGTCGAGATAATGGGATTTAATGTCAGGGTGTAAATGTTACCGTTATAAATGGTAGAATACTGTCTAGATATGACACTATATGCTGATATAATGTATGAAACTGAATCCACTTCGGTATAAAGCGACATATGTTGGAAAAACACCTGAAAATGCCCTGCAAATGCCAGACAGTGTATATGTTGACAATGTGCAAAATGTACGAAAGGGAACAATTAACATAACAAATAGTTGGAACGGTTCTTTTCATTATGTTGAAATCAGTCGATATTAGGGAATACAAATATATTACCAGCTCCCCATAGCGTGGCCATTGCGCAAATGTTGAGGGGTCACACCACCTTCTAGGCCCAACAGTTCAAAATATATAGTAATGGCTGGCGGTAGTAAACCGCTTAAAGCAGGGGGATATATAACATATTTTTGCGTCACGGCCAAGTGTGTCACCGACCAAAATTGTTCAATAACCTCCAATTACTTGATTTCTGAAGAGTTTAGGCCTGTATAATACAAGACCAGTCCACCATAAGCTACTAGAGCAGTGGTTCAAAAGTTATGATGCAACATATGTGCGGATGGCGATCATCTTGGATTTCTGTTGCAGGGGACTATAAAATTCTAAAATAACTTCAGAAGTGTAATTTTTATGTCAAAATTAGTGAGAATAGACACCTAACACAACATACTGTGGCCAATGGTTCAAAAGTTATGGGGCGAGATTTGCCGGTGACGGCCATTTTAGATTTTATCCAATAAAAAAAATATGCCCTTATAAGAATTGTTTCACAGATTGGCCAAGCCTGAATTTACCATTGTCATCTTCATCCACTACAAGCCGCGAATTGCTGTCGCAATTCTCGACTTGTAGTGAATGAAGATGACTTAAAGTGGGTAAAAAATTAATAAAAATTGCCATGTATTGGTAAACCAGTTTCATGGAAATTTTATTTCTAAAACCCCTAGCTGTAGGAAAATTAGGTCTGTTTTCAGGGATGTAGAATGATGTTTTAATCACAGAATTAGAACAGTGGAATGCTAACATCGCTTTCGCACAAGTGAACTTGAGTCCATTGGCCGATCACAAACCGGGTAATTGGTTATTTCCGGTTTAAAGTTGTCATCAGTCATAACAGTAAACAAGTCCTACGGTATATGGTTATTTTTTAATAACTTGTCACTATATTTAAATTATCGAGACAACTGGCAGTCATTATGGATACATGTAATATGATATGATCGTGCTAAATATACAAAATTAACACGCTGTCAACCGAGGTTTACTTTGAATTTTAGCACCAAGCGACGGCGTGTGCCGTGAAATCTGCCTGGGCCTGGCCATGCCCCTGGCTTTTAGCCTGTTGTCGTGTTGAGCGGTTGGGCAGCCACTGTGAGTGTGACCTGGTGACTGCAGCTTCTCACTCGCTCACTTTTCTCACTGTCTCTGACAGTCACTGCATGTAGGCCCTACTCAGGCTACTGTCAGTGTCACTGTCAGCCACTTATGTAGGCGCCCACACTTTATACGCCAGCATTCTGAGCATGTCTCAATGTCAATGATTGTGACTTGTCAGTGTCTCTCGGTCAGTCAGTCTTTCAATCTTCTCCTAGTAGGCCTACAGACGTCTTAAGTAGACATTTCCGAGAAGTTGTACAAGCCTAAGCCCTAATCACTAACTGTGAATACTATTTAAGGGTATTGCAAAGATAAAAAAAATCCAAACATCCAAAACAAATTTGGAAGTGGGTGGGTGGGCCCAGGGCCATTTTAGATAGAAAATTGGAAAACCAAAAAAAATTAAAATCTTTGATTATTGGTTTAAAAACAAAAAATGGCTGGGGGGTGGGGTGAGCTCTATCCAAATTTTAGGATGTCTGGAATTTTTTTAAGTTTGCAAGGCCCCTAAGGTCTAGATCTAAATATCATTAAAAAGCTGACAGGTCCATGACCATGTGGGGGGCCTACCACTGCAGTGTCACCGGACAAATGCTGGATCAATGTTGGGTTAAGGTCATCAAGGTCATAGTCTCCTTGAAATGCAAACCTTGTCAGGTTCATTCAATTTTAACTTTTATTGTTTTCACTTTAAATTTATTGATAGACTATCAATAACAGGGCAAGCTTAGATTGTTTGACAACCATGACTAAAACTAAGTGGTGGGCTATAGTCCCATGGTGATGCCGAGTGAAGAAAAAATAATAATTTATTGTATGGAATATTTCAGTAGTTAAGCCTGAACCTATTTGACATTTTTTGTTGCAAATATATTGAGTTAATTTAATGGTTTTATAAAGGGATGTAATAATGTCAATTTACTAGGCCTATAATACATGTCAAATAAACTGATTCCACATAATTTTACACAATTTTCAGGCTTTTGGCTGATAAAAAACATATTTTCACAAAAGTGGTCACTGTAGGCCTATCATAACATGGGGCACAATATAACTCATTTGAAATTTAAATGAACAACTTAATTCAGACTACTGCTATTTTAGGCCTATAAGGTGAAAAAGAAATGCTCACAATTTATAAGTGCAGTGGTAAAAATTGGCAGTGGACCACTTCAGTTGAAGACACTGTATAGAGGTATACAAGCTTATTACATTATAAAATATATAAAAACAACAAAAACATTGTGAAAGTGATCCAGAAAAGGATCAAACAGCCTACCGGTATATATTTCACTGCCAAAGCAAACCAAATCGAAGGCGAAAATACGCCTTCATGTTTAAAATGATAAAAACGTGTTTTTCATAATTTACGTGCTCGCGTTGGAATGTTTCAGGCTTTATATAAACTGTATTTTTTCCGACCACATATGTGTCCTAAATTTGCAAAACAAAATGTGAGTACCAAGGCAAGTGATAGAAATACAGGTAAATTATGCACATTTTAATCATAATTATCATAAAAATACAATACACGAAACAAAATCAATATAATAACAAAACTTTTATTATGTTCATTGACAGAGAGACTCAATATGATACTAAATGTCAGTGTGATAAAAATAAAAAGTATAATAAAAAAAAATATAAACTGTATATGAATATATATACCATTTATACATTAGCCAAAAACAGCTTTTATGTGGATCTAGGCCTATAATAAAATAAATCATAAAATGTGGGACATGAATATTCTATGAAATATTTTTAAAACATTATGAGAGCTTAAAATCTATGTCACTACATGTACCACTATATTTGTATATCTGGACAATTTTTTTAGTTAATATGCTCTTTGTTATACCCATTTTTCAAAATTTACTTGATACTAATCTTGACAATTAACTATTAAAACATAGCAGATAATCACAGGGTTTTTTTAAATTCTGAAGCTAGTCATTTTATTAAACTAAAGGTTTTACCAAAATTTGTGAAACACATATAAACACAAAATCTTAGAAAACCAACCAAGGAATAAACTGCCATATTAAAATGGAACCGCGAAGCTTTCCAAAATGGTTGAAATGATATATTTCAATTTTGCCTAGACATAATATATTCTAATATCAAGTACCAGTAGTTTTTAACCTCTCATATTAAACCTGATAATATACATTATGGTTTTTGCAGTGACAATTTGAGTCTAGCCATGTAGGCCTATATAATTTTCTTGTTTAATATACAGACAGACAGACAAATATTTTATTGACAGAAATAAAAGTCATTACAGACTTATTTGTCATAGTAATAAGAGAGATATATGTACATGTATATATACAAGACACTGCTAATATATCTCTAACCATTCAGACATTTATTACATTTTATTTTTTAACCAATGTACAAAGACACTGATCAGACAGGTGGTTGTGGCTTTCACATTAATTTGTTCTACTAAATATCAATGTTTGTATTTTAAAATGATGTAAAGAGCAGACTGTAATATCAGCAGCCAGGGTAGTGGAAGATGACCAGTCAAACTTCCAGAGCAGGTGGTGTAATACTGTTGTAATTGAGTAGTTCCTGAAACAAAAAAAAACACATTATTAGTGGGAAATTTTAGACATCCAACAAGCTTACTGTTGTCATAAAATATGTGGATAGTTCAAAATACAGATACAGTATAGTCAACAATCTGTCTGGGTCCAAACCAGATGTCAGATATTTTTTTTTATCATTTTTTTTTATTCCATATGTCAGATATGATTTTGACATCTGCTTAGGAAATAAATCAAATAGGATCTAGATTATCTTTACATCTAGCATCAGCATCACCAGAACTATGAGGAATTAAAAGTAGGCCTATTCTTGGGGTATTCACAGCTATAATTATATATTTCTATTTCAAAATAGGCCTACAGTGCATGGCAAATAAAAAAAAAATCATAATACACCATAGTCTATACTATAAACCCCATTAATTTGGGCATCCGAAATATTTGTGCGAAATTTGTCTCTGGATATTTTACTTTTAGCATAGGGCCTATATATATCCGGTGGTCCTACACTACGGGGGTAGGGGTCTAGAGTATTTTTAACCCTTTAAGCCTTCACGATGCATTAAAGCATCATTTTACATTCCTGAAAACAGACCTAATTCTCCTACGACTAGGGGTTTTAGAATGGAAATTTCCATAAAACTAGTTTACTAATACACAGCAATTTTCTTCAATTTCCCACCCACTTCAAGTCATCTACATCCACTACAAGTCGAGAATTGCGACAGCAATTCGCGGCTTGTAGTGGATGAAGATTACAATGGTAAATTCAGAGCTGAAAGGGTAAAATAAATATTTTGAGACTGAATTTTCATGAAATAAATAATTGTGTGAAGGACATGCGCTAAATAAATATTTGATGGCTTTCAAAAAAAATTTGCCTGATCGCTTCGCTCCACATCATTAAAATTTATCACGCTTAAATTTGTAAAGCCTTCTTTACCCCTGCATCAATACTAATCGGTTAAAGTCTAGTTTGAGATCCAACTTTGTAGACAAAATAATATATGATAAATTAAGTGAAATAAATATCAGTCAGTCAATTCTCAAGCAATTGTCACACAATTTTGTAATCATTATTAGTCTATCTAGTCTTTTGGCAACAACCCTGAAAATTTAGCAAAATTCCATTCAGCATTAAAAAAATTAGACCATTTGACATGCCATTTTTGTAACGCAATTCTGAGAATAAACCAGAATGAAGTTCTAAAAAGGGTTTATACATCCTAAAAAAATTTAAGATTAATGCCAAATGACTAGAAAATAGGGTTTACAAAAATTCATGAAAATTGCTTGAGAATTGACTGACTGCAGTCCGAAAAGCTAACTTTCATTTTGGACTAGGCCTATGGCTATGCCCTATCCTTCACAGGCTCCACTGTCACCGTCGGACAGACTTCTAGACTACACAGTTACAAACACAGTGCAGTAGCTGTCAAAGCTGTGAAGCTGTCAACTCACAATATCGCGGCGCTGGCTCTGCGCTATGTCAGCCGGTGAGTTTGATATTCAACTACAGTGCAGGGGCGGATCCAGGATTTTAATAGGCATAGGTGAGAGGCTAGGTTATGTAGGTAAGACCCCCGGTCCCAGCGAGGCGGACACGGTTTGAGTTAAGGCTGTGCCTGTAGCCGTGACCGGCCTACTGACATGACTGACTGACCGTCGACGGCGTCGTGGGCGGCGATGTACGGGAGTGTGTACAAACATGGCTAATTCGAGGCAATATTGCTAATATTGGAAACATAATTAATTAAAATTATAATATGGTAAATAAAATAATATTATACATCAAATTACATACCTCAAATATATCAGAAAGATGAATTTCGGGCTAAAACATGCAGCATCCATGATGAAAATACAACGTATTGTCAGTGTAAGCAGTGAAACCGGAAGTAGCCAACCACCCCACTGGCGCTGTCTGCTTGGACGGGAGATCGATGTACAGAAATCCCACGGAAACGGTCAAAGCTAGCATTCCATTGATATAGTTCTTTGGAAAATACAACGTATTGTCAGTGTAAGCAGTGAAACCGGAAGTAGCCAACCACCCCACTGGCGCTGTCTGCTTGGACGGGAGATCGATGTACAGAAATCCCACGGAAACGGTCAAAGCTAGCATTCCATTGATATAGTTCTTTGGTTTTAATGCATCGCGAGGGCTTAAAGGGTGAAATAAGGGCTAATTTCGGGTTACTAGTCAGGCGATCTCTGGATTTCTAGGCGGACATCTTTGACCACCACCCACACATGTACACGATCCTGTTAACCCTTTAACCGCCGGTGTCGCATATATTGGGTTTTTCACTCAATTATTACCACATTCAGTACCGCCTTTTAAGAATGTTAAAGCCGTTATGTGACATCAATCAGCACGATTTGAAAAGAGTTGACCTCCATTTCGCCAAATCTGAATAATTTTCACTCACTTGAAGTTGTGGATCGCGTCAGCGAGACACAACTTCAAGTGGGTGAAAATTCAAATTGAATAATTTGGCGGTTAAAGGGTTAAGATAGATTAGATATGCACCAGTTATGACAAGCGCACAATCAGAACGACATCTCGTGCAGCGTATGCACGTCCCAACAAACGCGTTGACCCAATGCTGGGTTAATGATGGCCCACCGTCGTAGACGTTGGGCCAACATTAGCCCATTATTGGGGTAATGCGTCGTGTTTGCTGTCGTAGCCTTTAAGAAAGGAATCATTGCAGTAACTCATGGAAGCAGAGAGGGAAAGCATTATTGTAATGATTTAATAAAAAAAATGTAGAAAGAGATATTATTAATTATTAAGATGTAACATAAATAAAAGCTAAAATAATCATCAACACGTTTCGTATCTGCCGAGTGATGTTTTGAAAATGAAACAGAGTATACCACAAAACTTATACATGGCTTACACTGTGAACATCAAATAAAATTCCCTGAATTTGTCCCTGAGTTGTAGAACCGCATAATGTAACCAGACGCATAATGCAAAGGGTTACATTATATATCTGGTTAGGGCCGCACCATTTGATATCTGGGTGAGGGGGGTAGAAAAATATGAAAAAAACGTTTGTCGCCAAAGTTGGTTGAAAATGTGGGTAGAAAATAAAAATTGTTGTCGAAATTGATGAAAAATATGTTTACCAGAAAAAACACCAAAATGGTAACGTACATAATAGGGAAGGCATACCACAAAAAAAAAACGGAGGTAAAAAAATTTTTAAAGCAGCAAAAACTTCAGCCCCCCCCCCCCCCCATATATCTAATGGTGCGTCCCTTACATTATGCGGTTCTACAAGTTCATCAATATTCCTTCGTATCTCTGTTCTGTCACACGCTGTTCACAATGTGTCAAAAGGTATGAAGCTATTCAGAAGTGTGAAATATTTTACATTATAAATCATTTGAAAAAACCCACAACAGCAGCCCTTTAGCTGTTACCGACTCACATGGGATGTACATATATCAATTGACTACAAAATTAAATAACTTCTGCAATATGACTGCAAACGCACTTTCTCTGTTCCTATATGTCAATTTGTTTCTCGCTTCATATTGCCCAATATACAATGTATATGAAACGCACAAAGCCATTTTTTTGATATATCATGATAATGCTGTGTGAAGTTTAACTTTATTTTTAGTAGTTTATAATGCATATAATTGTTTTATTATTCTGTACTTGTTTCAATATACAATTGGCAAGCCTTATTTTAGTAATGTTAAAAATTTCATCCAACTTACAAAGTTTAAAATGTGAAGCAAATATTTATTTTTGTTACGTCGCTATGTTCCACCATTTTTACATCTTTGTCAGATGTAGATATATTGCAAAATAATGCCGAAATGAAAACATTATTTTCATTACAATTCTTATGACAATTTTTTCAATCAAAGGATTACATGTACACATTTTCCGATGCCATGTAATGCGAATATAATGGGTACAAATCAACAAAAATGAATTTAGCTATTTAGCGACAGAAAATTGAGGTCGAGCAAATCGTGGTGTACTTTGGGGACAGTTGCTTAGTTAAAACCCTTAAAAATGAGGCTAGGAAAATGTAGTGCTAGATCTATCCCGTACAATAATGTATGACATCATATTATAAAATACGACCAAAGTGGACTGTGTATGCAGATGCGTATATGCAATCTTGTTAAATTCCCCGAGTTATTGAATTTACAAATTTTCCCCTGATATTTTGAGAAAAAATTGTCATATACTATGTTTTTCCTGACCACATAACATGGTCACACTTTTCCACTTTTTCCTTGACTTCCAATGTGAATGGGAACCCTGCAAGAGTATCTAAAGAGATAAACGCCAAAGGAATAAACTAATGTAACTTGTGTAAACATGCAAGCTAAACTTGGCCAAAAAACACCTGGGGATGGAGAGATGACTCAAACGACGTTTCCTTCCACACGCAGGATTTGAAACTTATTATCGTGTGCCTGACCTACGCTCAACCATGCACATAATGGTTCAATGCTGCGCCAGAACAATATACATTGACCAGTAGGCCCTATAAGCAATACCAATTTCAAATTGAGAAAATCGAACTCGAACATTTGCCTGTGTTTACACATTCACACGATGCATTTATGTTTCAGTTCAATGTCAGAACCGCAATCTATATCCTGTTGCTTTTCACAAAATCTTCTGCGCAGCAAATAAACTACTATACAAATCCTTTCATTTACATTTTGAATTGATCTGATTGCCGATCGTTTCAGCAATGGTTTTCCCATACCTTACGGCATAATTATTTCAATTCCGACTACGTGCTACGGTGGAATGATAATAATGACATACATATTTGAGCTGTGTGTAATCATGGTAATGGATTAACTATTCAGAAATGGTACAGATTTAACTATTTTTACATAGCATGTTGGCACGGTTACTTGGTCAACTCTTTAAATGCTGCGACCGTATTGATACGCCGAATCTGACGTCTGAGGTATAAATACGGTTCCCGCACCGAAATAAATATTTTGTTTTATAATGGTCGTAGACCCATAACATAGGTATTCAAATGAAGTACAGAGAGCTGACTTAGCCATTTATGGTTATTTCAAATTGAAAAAACATTTTGATCCCCAAAATATTTCAGCGTTGTAAGGGTTAAAAACCAAAGTCCAGCTAAAAGACGCGTGGATCACAGTGCATCCCAGCAAACATGGGACGTTGGCCCAACGCTGGTTTATTGTTGACCCACCGTTTACGACGTTGGCCCAACAGTAAACCAACGCTGGGCCAACATCTCATGTTTGCTGGGATTTCGTGACCTGGTACCCTAATATGACATTACAGGTGAATGAATGTGAGACGGTCACGCCGTGACAGTCAATGCCGCCTCCCTGGTCCATGATGCGTGTCAATCGATAACTAAGCAGCTAAGATGATCCATTAGACAATGACAAAGCAAGATGGTCAGATAACTGCATGGAAAATCCCAGCATTCATGAGTCATCAGCTGAACACATCAACACAAATTTTAAGCCGACGTTAGGGCAATATCACAGACGTAGGCCCAACTTTGAATACATTTTAAGCCAATGAGTCACGTTGGCCAGGACTTTTATGTAAAGTTACTATAAAACTGTGGTCGACACCAGTGTGGCTGTAGGGTTCGATTCTAGCTGACACATAACCAGATCAAGTTGTTTTATCCGTTTGTGCTCGTCTAGCTGTTTCAACAATCACATCCACTATGAAGACTGCTGTCATTATCGTTGTTGTTGCCATGCTCTGCTATCAAGGTAGGGTGTGTTCTAGGGATACATATTGCGCCTCGGTCACAACTAAAATAGGGACGGCTTTTCAAACTTAAATACAAAATTATGACATTTTTTTCAACGACAGTGTCTATTGCTACCTTGACAATCTATATACACGATGTGTTTATGTGGCTATCTGAAAACATGTATTTCTTTTTATAAATACCTGTTCAACTAATTTTCCCTGTGAATTATCTGGGCACTTGTAGTTGTACACGGCTAATTAATCACTTACTATTACGGTGTTTTTTAATTATTTTATCCTCACCAAACCTCACCTAACCCAACTTTATAAATACTAGTATAATAGTAGGAAATCGTTGATAGCACTTTCTTAGATATAACGTTGTATTGAAGGTATTTTAATCGATCATCGGTTTCAGTGAAAAACAAGTTTATTTATTATTACCACAATTTCCCCTTAATGCAAGCTAAGATACGTTAATATCGCTGGTTGATTCTTTGTCAACTCAGGAACTCTTTTTATCCCCCGTGTTGACGACAACATATACATTGTTTGTGTCTTTTACAGTCCATGGCAAGAGACGACCTGAGGTGGGGGAGTGCCTGACCAAGTGTAAACGTATACGCAACGGTGACTACCAGTCGTGTCAGGGATGTGATGTCTACGTCACCTGCAGCAACGGACAGATCCAGGACAACCGACCATGTCCGGAAGGTCTCCTCTGGAACGACGAGAAAAGAGAGTGCGATTTCACCACCTCCACTTGTGGTAAGTACTAAGTACAACCCACGAGCACACAGACCATGGAGGTTACCTATCCATATAATTATAACCTCCCAGTAAGCACAAAACATTTGTATAGCATTTGTACAATGCTGATCCAACGTCGAAGACGTTGGACCAACATTGTACAAATGGTATACAAATGTTTTGTGTTTGCTAGGCTCCATGCACGGACTGCGGTAAACACAGTACGTTGATTTTGGAGCGGGGAACATATCGTCCCCTTGGATGAGAAAAGGTGTAACTGCCACTTCAAAAAGTGGCAGATACACCCTTTTATATCCAAGGGGACGAATCATATCCCCCGTGTACATATATTATGATAATGGTGTTAGAAGTTTTACTTTATTTGTAGTAGTTATGATGCATATATTTTGTATGTCCTGTGCTTGTTTCATAATTGGCAAGCCTCATTTTAAGTGAGCATATGTCGATTTATATATGATTTTACATATGTTGTACCATGTTGTACATGCATATACATATATTATGACAAGATAATAAGTCAGTAATGACTTCTAATTGTTTTAATAAAACATATACATGTATCGATCTATCTGTCAGATAACGTTGCAAATATAGTGATAACGTTGTAAATATATTGATAACGTTGTAAATAATATTGATGACATGACAACGTTGTAAATAAAGTGACACATCTTTGCAAACGTTTTTTATAATACTACAATAAAATATTGAAAATCGTTTCGAAGAAGCCGTATCTTTCAACAGTTAATATTGACAGATACTATTTTTCGTAAAGGTTTTTTTCTAATTTTGAAACACAACAAACTGCTGCTTCTTGTTCTCGTAAATAATCACCTTTTAAATTACCATAACATGAAGATGATCCAATCCATGAGTGAGAAGTTAACTAACCTCACACTCTGAATCCACCCATTATCAATCAACAGCTAAATATCAAAATGTGTCCGTCCTACATATAATGCTGTGATTATCATTTTTTTACTTACTCCCCCCCCCCAAGTATCGTCTATGCCATTTAAACGTTCTGCACATGACAATTATTACACATGCCGTGTATATATCCTCTAGTTGTGCTATACCTTGTATCTTTGAATTATTTTCATGTGGCCTAAACAAGATAAATACGAACACAAAAAGGGCACTTACTATTATCAGTCTGACAAATACTGAGAAGTGACATTTTGTTATTTAAGAAAACAACGTTTTGTTCTCATGTACCGACTGTCATTTCATTTAATATGTTTAATAATGTGTGGGTGTGGCAGGGGTTTAAATCACACTGTATTAAAAAACAGAGGTTATTTTAACTTCAATTAAATAATTTGACTTTAAAACTTTTTTGTAATAATGTTAATCTCTTTCTAATAAAGTAATAGAAAGCGTCCTAGATCACATGCAGTCAGCAAAGGATGGCACGTATACATGTAGGAAGTACAAATAAAAGCGTGATAATCCGCTAAGTGTACAAATCAACGCTGAGCCTCATGCGTTATGTTTATGAAATCTCGTTTATCTGTATATTAGACCACCGTTTTATGACTTTATATGTCCTCGTCGTTTATCAACCAGTAAGCATTGATTGATAAAGCGTAAATATGGATTTGATTTCATAAACCATTTGCTCAATTTATACACTCTGAGTTCTTGAGATTGACGGTTAATTTTATTTCTTGAGTGTTTCATTTCAGTGACCGTATCCATAGTCATTCATCACGTTTTGAATCGAGTTTGAATTTAGAGAAGTCATCATGTTAAGGTGTCGTTTATCTTCCGTAAAGTCCGTACAGTCCAAGTAATATAAGCTTATTGCTATCACTGTCAATGCATGGTACATATTACCCTTTGTTTACAGAATAATTTGGAACTGCAACCAGCTCTTGATGTACCTCCTATAGATGACAACATATTGGAGTGAGGAACATCACCATACCACAGCACCTTTACTAACAATAGATTAACATGTATATTGCCTTCTTTAATTGTCTGCCTTTTAGATAATAAAAAAATAAAGCTAATGTGAAAGTTTTTTTTTTGTTTAGAGATAAACGTCCGATTTTCAAAACGTAAAAAGTCATTATTCCCGACATGTACTAATAATAATTACCGATGACGCATATATCTAGTTATATTCCCCATAAAATTATTACATTAGCTATGTAATATGATGTCGAAATCGTTACTTCCTTCAAGCACAAAATATATTTTGGCGCTGCTTAGGTTTAAGCTAAACAAAGTTTACCCTTTAGAGGAAGAGTATGTCATGTAAGTTTGTCGGAAAATGTGTCAGATTTTAAAAATTCCCTCGTATAAGACGTATTCGTTACTTTAACCCTTTAACCGCCGGTGCCGCATATCTTATATCTTCGGTTTTACATTTTTTATTAGCACATTAAGTACCACCTTTTAACCATGGTAAGGATCAAATCTGACATCAATCAGCAATATTTGAAAACAGTTGACCTCCATTTTGCGAAATCTGAATAATTTTCACTCACTTGAAGTTGTGGATCGCGTCAGCGAGACACAACTTCAAGTGGGTGAAAATTCAGATTGAATAATTTGGCGGTTAAAGGGTTAATACCCAAGTGTATTCAATGTTATACAAATGGTTTGTGTTAGCTGGGATATCGGTGTTCCGACCAAACAGATCAACAAACTGGATTGAGAAATATCTTGATACGCTGAGCTCTATTAAATATATATTAAATTTATAGTGATCACCACAAAAAAGACAAGGCGCAGAACCAATGTTGTGTTAACGATGGGCTGACATCGCAGACGCCAGGCCAACATTGGGGCAGCGTCTCGCGTTTTCCGGGTCAGAGATGTAGCCCCGCTGGTCGACAGAAACGATTGTCATAATCACTGCATCGACATTACCTACTTTGCCGTCTAAAAACTTGTATCATAAATATACAAGCCCATTTGCTTTTCCACTGAGGTGTGTCAGATAACATACTTGCTAATTAAAAGGCTTACAAGTCGGTCCATCAACGAAAAATAGTTACTTACAAATTGTATGTCCATTCATTTGAAAGACATCTCGGCAATGATGACGCAATCGACAGCAAACGCTATGAGAGTTTCAAAATATGCCCCACGTTTATTGTATATTTTTCATAATTTACGAGCAGTGTCTTTTCTCAGGACTGTAACAGTAGCCTTGATCAATTTAGACATGAAAACAAGAAGATAAAAACAGACGAACAAGCGGAAAAAACGATATTTTATAAAAAATCCAGGAGAAAAAAGGAAAATGAAAGTAGGACAACAAAAAGACAAAAAACATTGATGAGCAAACTTTGGCAGGCAATTGCCTCATTTGCCTCCCGAAAGGGGGTGGGAGGCATGGAGTTAATGGTAGCTACAAAATTAGTTTGTAGTGGGTGGATAACATTAATACATCATGGCATGTTGGCACGACTGACTGGTTGAAATGTCCAGCTAGAAGACGCGTGGATCACATTGCATTCCGTGACCCAGGAAGCTAATCTGACATCTAGTGAAGTTCGGTCGGTCACGTCGTGACAATCGATGTCGCCTCTCTCGTTCATCGTGCGGGTCAACCGATAACCTTTACGTAGCTAAGATGATCCATTAGACAATGACAACAACGTCTGTATTAAGGATAACTGCAGAAACAAACTCAGCATCTACAAATAAACATTGTATGCCAGAATTTTGCTGATGTATATGTCCAGCTACAAGTAGATTCTAAGCCAATCAGTCACGTTTGTCAGGAATTTTCCAGGGGTTGTAGACGACTTTTTATTTATGTTTGTTCAACAACATAACTATGCTGAAAATTACAGCTTGTTACGAATTTGTCCCGGGTTATTAACTAATACTTCTGAACTAAAAGATACTATAAAACGGTGGTCGCCAGCAGTGTGGCTACAGGGTTTGATTCGAACTTATACTTATCCAAATTAAGCTTTCTCCGTTTGTGTATACCTGTGTGAGCAACCACATCGAAAATAAAGACATTTGTCACTATCTTGCCAGTTACCATGCTCTTCTATCAAGGTATGTTGTGGAAATACATTTCTACTATTTCACACTAGGATCTGCAAAGCTCCTAATACTGAAATTATAATTAGAAAAACGTAGTAGTAAATAGAGTAATTATTTGAAGAGAAGTATTCAGTTTTATTTCATCAAACAATAAACCCCGTTGATATCAATCAAATAGTAAATTACACTTGCAGTAAATGTCATTTAAACGCGCTGCAGGTAGATGCGGTGATTTAGCTCAGAAGGACAATAAATAATATTAATCAAAATCTGGTCTGCCCTAATACAATATATTTTGCCGGAAATAATGACATACTGCATCCTCATATAGTGCTATTTTATCTTTGATTTATCATGAAAACATGGTAAATCTGGACATGAAAAGTGTTTTAATCAACAGTGCGCCATCCGGCGTAGTAGCATTTTAATTACATTATGTCGATTAAAAGTAGAAATGATTTTGACTTAAGTAAAGAATTTGGTAAATTGTTGGTAGAAATGGTAATCTCTTTCTAATAAAGTAATATGTGGACCGTTTTTTTACTGTGAATTATGCAAAGCATTGTACATTTTTATCTTCATTTTTTTCATAAGATCGTGTGCAATATTGCATCATGTGATAATATAAAAAATATGCGTTAGATTGAAAACTGCAGCGATGGTTTTACTGCTTCTTTAACCTGTAAACGGTAAGCTTGTAGTATGTTGTCTCAGTGCATCTAATAGCTCAATGTGCGAAGATCTTGAAATATAAGTATGAGCATTTACGGGTAACGAATGCCGTAACTGGCTTTGATATGGTGTCTAGTTTCTGTTGTAAATGGAAACAAATCCGCGTGGGAATCCTGGAAACTATTCCCAGAAATAACACCTGCATTCGATACATTGGCAAGTAGACCAGGAAATATGTTGATACTATTTTCAAAGCAATAAAGGTACATTGTGTTCATACACAACAGGAGATGTCTTTATAACAGCCACATATCAAGCTGGTTACATGTGGGGACATTCTTTGATTGTATCACAAGATTATCCTAGCCCAACACAATGGGGTTTGCAGAGGGCTGGGTTTCAAAGGTTACCGGTTTGTTCTGTCATAATAAATGATATCATGTCATAATAAGCACCGTCAACATAGCCTGATCACGTGTCCACATTTTTAAATTTAGATGGTATCATGCACAACTAGTCTAACCCATTTTTTTGGTGTTTTGAGCAATCAGACATTGAAGGTTTTGGTAAGTCAGGCAGTTGAGATAAAAAGCATAACATGGTATGTACATGTACATTACAAGTACATCACTTTACATTGAAATTATATAAAATATTTTTTTCCCTAAATATGGTTTATGCGAAATTAAAACACTTTAAAGTTGGTTACATGAGGGTTGAACCATTTGTGCATGTTGTTTTTTCGTTTGCTCTAACCCACAATGTTTTAATAAATTTTCTAAGATTCATGCTGCCTAATCCATAATAAATTAAAAGAATTCCGTATATGCATCCACATATCAAGGAAATGTGATAGAAAACAATGAAAATATAATGTTATTGATAGAAACAACTTGATAAATTTACGAGTTTCACATTGAGGGTTAGACCATACTGATTTTATTTACCTGTTGTAGGCCTATTAATTTGTATTTATTCGTTTTATCATGTACTTCAAGTTGTTGTGCGATTTTTACATTGTTTTTTATGTATAATCACCCGAGGATGCACTGTCGCTGATATCTAGTAAAATTCGCCTCTTTTTCTCTTCAAATAATTCTTGGACACGTCAATATTACTCTTTTTGACTTGATCAGAAGTGAGGGTTAGACCAATTGCGCTTTATGAAAATTGCCAAAATTCAGCATACGCAAACAGACGTTGGCTTGTAGGCCTACCACAGAATGTGATTGGTCTAGACATTTGGCTCTTTTGGCAGATAAAGCTTGTGGTAAGAGCAATCTGAACAATCTGAACAATCTGAACTATTATATCATTAGCAGTACCACTATGAGGTGTTTTGCCCCTTATACTTCAATAGTATTATAAAAATGGGGTACAGAACAATAGGGTCTATTCGTCTTTGGTTCGGAAATATATGGACGGTACAAAACATTGCGCATGTATACTGCCGTTGAAAATTTAATTTGCTATGTGAGATATTATTAGAAAATTTCAGAGTGCAAATAACTTGATAGAAAAAAATATGAATAACTGAAGATAGCGATTGTAGATGAGCCCATTAAAAGATATAAAAACACAAACACAGAACGTCAGCCAAGGTTTAATAAAAGTCATCATTATGCAAAAAACACATCAAAGATAAAAACACGGGAATGTCTGAGAGGAAAACTATATCCAATAAAATATGGACGTCCATCATGATTGTTTATGACAATACACACATATTTTCATACTATGGGATCCTATGAGTGTGCTGTAGAGTTGATCTCTCCCAGCGGCAACACGACTCTGAATAGAACCGGTTTAATGTTACATAACGTTTCAGACGTTTGCCAATGTTGAAATGTCTCTAACAAGTCGGATGTACATTGCATAGAGCTCCGTAAAGTAAAGACATGCAATATGCCCCGGTGGTGAAGTGGTGGCGACTAGAAAAATCCAGGTGACACAGTGGAATTTGTGGGAGAGGAGTATCCCACGGAATGCTGTAAAATAAAATGGATGTATTGCTTGACACACAATACCTCTTGTTTCAAAGCTGCTTAATTTATAGTACAGTACAGTACAGTACAGTACAGTACAGTACAGTACAGTACAGTACAGTACAGTACAGTACAGTACAGTACAGTACAGTACAGTACAGTACAGTACAGTACAGTACAGTACAGTACAGTACAGTACAGTACAGTACAGTACAGTACAGTACAGTACAGTACAGTACAGTACAGTACAGTACAGTACAGTACAGTACAGTACAGTACAGTACAGTACAGTACAGTACAGTACAGTACAGTACAGTACAGTACAGTACAGTACAGTACAGTACAGTACAGTACAGTACAGTACAGTACAGTACAGTACAGTACAGTACAGTACAGTACAGTACAGTACAGTACAGTACAGTACAGTACAGTACAGTACAGTACAGTACAGTACAGTACAGTACAGTACAGTACAGTACAGTACAGTACAGTACAGTACAGTACAGTACAGTACAGTACAGTACAGTACAGTACAGTACAGTACAGTACAGTACAGTACAGTACAGTACAGTACAGTACAGTACAGTACAGTACAGTACAGTACAGTACAGTACAGTACAGTACAGTACAGTACAGTACAGTACAGTACAGTACAGTACAGTACAGTACAGTACAGTACAGTACAGTACAGTACAGTACAGTACAGTACAGTACAGTACAGTACAGTACACAGTACGGTACGGTACGGTACGGTACGGTACGGTACGGTACGGTACGGTACGGTACGGTACGGTACGGTACGGTACGGTACGGTACGGTACGGTACTGTGCAGTACAGTACAGTACAGTACAGTACAGTACAGTGCAGTGCAGTGCAGTGCAGTGCAGTGCAGTGCAGTGCAGTGCAGTGCAGTGCAGTGCAGTGCAGTGCAGTGCAGTGCAGTGCAGTGCAGTGCAGTGCAGTGCAGTGCAGTGCAGTGCAGTGCAGTGCAGTGCAGTGCAGTGCAGTGCAGTGCAGTGCAGTGCAGTGCAGTGCAGTGCAGTGCAGTGCAGTGCAGTGCAGTGCAGTGCAGTGCAGTGCAGTGCAGTGCAGTGCAGTGCAGTGCAGTGCAGTGCAGTGCAGTGCAGTGCAGTACAGTACAGTACAGTACAGTACAGTACAGTACAGTACAGTACAGTACAGTACAGTACAGTACAGTACAGTACAGTACAGTACAGTACAGTACAGTACAGTACAGTACAGTACAGTACAGTACAGTACAGTACAGTACAGTACAGTACTGTACTGTACAGTACAGTACAGTACAGTACAGTACAGTACAGTACAGTACAGTACAGTACAGTACAGTACAGTACACAGTACGGTACGGTACGGTACGGTACGGTACGGTACGGTACGGTACGGTACGGTACGGTACGGTACGGTACGGTACGGTACGGTACGGTACGGTACGGTACTGTGCAGTACAGTACAGTACAGTACAGTACAGTACAGTACAGTACAGTACAGTACAGTGCAGTGCAGTGCAGTGCAGTGCAGTGCAGTGCAGTGCAGTGCAGTGCAGTGCAGTGCAGTGCAGTGCAGTGCAGTGCAGTGCAGTGCAGTGCAGTGCAGTGCAGTGCAGTGCAGTGCAGTGCAGTGCAGTGCAGTGCAGTGCAGTGCAGTGCAGTGCAGTGCAGTGCAGTGCAGTGCAGTGCAGTACAGTACAGTACAGTACAGTACAGTACAGTACAGTACAGTACAGTACAGTACAGTACAGTACAGTACAGTACGGTACAGTACATATAACGATATTAGAGACTATAATAGAAAGTGATACAAAATATTTCTTCTTAACATCGATGACCCAAATTATTTATTTTACGTCACTCGTAACGAGGTGAAAAACGTACCAATTATATTTCAGGATTTCAGGTGCAAGCTTGTCGAGTATTTCGAGAATGCGCATGGCGACCACTGCCGGACACTGCAGGATGAGATTCTTTTTCTCGCACAGTTTTTTTTACTGATCTGAAACAATGCCATAAACAAATGATCGAACGGTGTATACTGTACTACAGGGGATTTTCTTTATGTATGTATGCTTAGACGAAAATGATCAAATAAATCTGATGTACCTTCTAACGATGGTTACTAAATGTATCTAATAATATTTATGTATGATGGTTACTATGTTAGTTGTGGTGACTCCAGATATAAAATGCACCAGATATAAAATAACACAATGCAATAACTACAGTAATAGTGTATCATTTATTCTGCTGCAATTGACCTATTTTAATGGTTTTTTATGTCTGTATAATTATAATACTACTACAAAATTGATCAAGTGGAGCTATCTCGTTGATACCGTTACATTACTAAAGCTTTTGTACTATTATAATTATAAATATGACCAATACCATTGTATCATCATTTAGAATAATAGTCATATGTTTATCATTCCCATAGAAACACACAACAGAAAAAAAACATTAATAGAAAATGAGCTGTATCTTTTTAATTAACAATTTCATAAACTCCACCATACACTGTAATTTGTTTCACTGATATTACAAACAATAAACAAAGTTATTTTAAACCGCCCACGAGTTTTAGTTATAACAATAGATATACCTTGTATTCGATCCTCTCCCATCTGTTGATTCGCTGCTCTCAGATCTCGTATTCTGTTTTAAATGTGGCAGCTTGGCAGCCAGAGATTTAGCTTTCCTGTTGAGCGGATCCATTTTCAGGGCGTGTTCCACATGGTACCAAGCCTCCTCGTAGTCACCTGTAAAACTAATTGCCAGATTAAGCCTGCAGCATAGCTTTACTATACAATACATAACTTATCCGCTTCGAATTAGCTGTGTGGTACTTGGAGTATTACTCGTTTCCCCATTACCAGATTGCTAATGGTAATCAATTCTGTTATTATGGGATAAGATGGTTATATTTATAGATTACCGGTAATCATACTGTATAGTAGGCTCACACAAATTAAATTTAATCACACTAACTTTATTAACCCTTTCACTATTGGCAGTAATGTTCCCCCCAAGTACTGGGCCCAAATGTATGACGTCATAATTATAATTAGGCCGCCGTGGCGACGGCCCACGTACTTTAGGGTACACCATTTAGGCCGTCGTGGCGACGGCCCACGTACTGAAAGGTTTAAGTTCAGCCACCGTTTGTGACCGTTTGCATAAACTATAAAGATCATGATCATAGACTCGATGCCTCGCATTTTGACATAGTAGTCGAGACTCCATTCTGGTGAACTAAGGTCCATGCGGTCATCAAGAGTAGAATGAGGAGACAGCATCTTTCTTATTGGAAATTTTGCGCAGATTCTAGAAATCACTGTCTCCAAGCTGAAATATTGTCCGCCCATAGTCAAATTAACCATTTTCAAAATGGCCGCCAAGAGGTTATCGTAACAAAATATAATCCTAATAAAAGGCCGAAAATTCCATTCAAACCCTCTAATATTACAAATCTGATGGATGCACAAATCATTGCTAGCATTAATTTTGCTTTATTGCTCATATATATTGTCAAAATTCAAAATGGCTGCCAAATGGTCTTTCCATCATAACCAGTGTATTAGCTCAGCGGCTTTGATTAATATTTTGGGAGAATCGTTCTCATCGTGTTAAAAGCACCAATTTTGTTACAGAGCTGGACTAGAGTCACTATGCTTATCCATATTGGAAGCAGAACCACCTTGTAGCTGTAATGCACGAGCTTTGTTCAGGGCATTTTCAACCCCCTTTATTTTTTTCAATTAATCCAAGTTATTATTTTAAAAAATATATATGTTTCACCAGAAATGTCCACAAAACTGTTTATTAATGCTTTTAGCAGTTTATTTAGTCAAGACAGGGGCGGATACATAAGGTGTGTGTGTGTGTGTGTGGGGGGGGGGGGGGGTCGCACCCCTTTTTTCGACATATTAATATAAACAAATACCATAAATTAAGTAAAATAGCTCAAAATGTGATTAAAGCTATAAATTTTGCACAAAACTGCACAATGGTATACTAATATAGGGGAATAACATAGTAACTGTAGCGAAAAGACTTCGCCAAGCGCATTTTTCACCCACCCATAATTTTTTTTTAAAAGTAGTAAGTATTTTTGAATATTATGTTTCACCAAAGATATCTACAAAACTGTTTATTATTGCTTTCAGCAGTTTATTTAATCAAAGCAGTGGTGGGTCCATTGCGCGTTTTTTTCGCCCAATTAATATAATAAGTACTCTAAATTGGGTAAAATGGTTTAAAATGTGATAAAAGCTTCACAAGTGAAGGAGAACCAATTTGTAGCTGTAGTTTAAGGTTTTTTTACCTGAGGCCATTTTTGCTCAAACACCCCTTTTTGCCAAATTAATATAAAAAGTGCACCAACCTGGCTTGAATACACAAACAAAAATCGTCAGCCACAAAATATGGACTCGCTATTACATTTAAACACTGAAAACGACAAAATTTAAAAAAATGATCTGTTTTTATTTTGCTATTAAAAAGAGATTTTTCTGTTATTGTACAAAAAAGATGCAAAAAATTAAAACATTACCTAAAAGTAAACTTCTACCAATATATAAAAAAACTAACAATATTTTTTTACATTAATGAAATTAGTGTCTGTACATATGTTTTCATTGTCAATTAATAAAATGAGCATGAATTAAACATCTTAAATATTTTTGTAGAGCCTTATACCGGTAGGTATGGTAATATAATGTGACATTAACACACGTGTTAATGTAGTGAAGTACAACTAAGCGGTTCAAAGCATCAGCAGTTGTTGCTGTTGCGCAGTAGTCATGCATTAGAGGGTCAGATTCTTATTATAAAACTTTGATGTAACTATCTCATCGCAAAATGGAGTGCGCCCAACTCATTGTCTTGCTGTATTAATGGCAAAACCAGAATCAAGATATGGAAGCTTACGTGCCTCAGATAATTTAGGAAAATTAGTGACGAACCAGAAGAACTGAGATACCATTTCACTGTCGTAATTCCATCCTACTTTATGTTATTTTTTACTCTGTAAGTTTGATTGTACCCAGCATGTAGATTGGGGAATATTGTTACACCTGCAAAAAATGATAAAACGTGACGAAGAGTGACGGCTCAGTAAAAAGCGGCACAGCTGATGGGGTAAAGTGGAACGATTTCATATATCTCCTTAGATACATCGATACTAGAAATAAAGGGTATTGTAAAGAGGTGTGAATGATTAAAACAGTATATGAACAAATTTGGATGGCATCATGCACAAGTTTCACTCGTGTCACCAGTGTCTCTATCTCTAGGTGACTGTGACACTCACTGATAGCTGAGTGTAGCACAAGTGGGCTAACCCACATTTTGACGATTTTGAGAAAAAATCGTACAGCAACATGAAGTACAGGATAAAACGAATAAATACAAATTAACACAAAAAGGTAACAAAATTAGTGACCAAATGGTCTAACCCTCAATGTGAAACTCGTATATTGATCAAGTTGTTACTATCAATGACATATATTTCGTTGTTTTTTTAATGTGGGTTAGCCCACTTGTGCATGATGACATCCATTTACACAATGAATATCCAGTTGATGAAGAAGTACTGGAATCGTACGTGGAGAATATGAATATTGCTTTACGTCGACTATGCCCTACTCTTATTTCGAATGACTTCAAGGGTTCTTCTTAGTGCACAGTACCATAGGCAGCACTGTGTACGTTGGGAAGTGGGACACTTACGAAGAGAAAAGTTTACCCGATGCCTAACACTACTTATTGCCCCAGTTCTCCTTCTTCCTCCTAAATTTATAATACATTCACTTACTCAATAATCACTACGATATAATTATAGTGAATTATACATACAGATGAAGAATGTAGCGAGGGTGATCTGAACACAATAAATATGATATACTAGTCTATACAGTCATATTAAACTTGCTTTACTTCACTATACTCTACTAGTGTCTGTAATTTGATTCTGGAAGAGGATGCTACAAATGAAGATAAACAGTTGTATCCCGCGTCTGATTTAAAAATGAGACCAGACACAAACCTGGTCAAACTTTTCATTTAAATTTCCCTTATCAGTTTAAATTCCTTTGGGTAATGATCTAAAATCAGGGATATAAATTCGCACTAGCCCGGTAACACGAGACTGGTGGAATATTGTGAGGGCTAGTGGATTCTCCTTGCAAATACATAGTAAAATATGGTAAGGGCTAGTTGGATTTCGCTCTGGGCTGGTGAAACTTTTAGTCGAATTTGCACCCCTGAAAATAACCTCTGGGGGCATCCCCATCGATGCACGACGTTGTTGATTCAACGCCAGTGACGTCGTGTGCCCAGTGGGATATTACACTGCTACTGACACTTCAACACCCATTGCACATACTCTGATATAGATAATTAAACACAGACCTGATCCCACTTCACAGTTAAATAAATGTATCTCTTCAAAAGACCTTGGCTAGTGACCTTCAATAACCTCTGGTGTCCAATCCCACCACTGCCAGCATCTTAATGTCCATTGTCAGACTCCCACGGGCCAGATAGATAACCTCTCCAATGATACCAGACACAAACTTGGTGAAAGTTTTTAGTTAAATCACCCTTTTATTTTAAAATGACCTTGGATGATGACTTTAAATGACCTCTGGTGACCTTTTCAACCACTAACATTTCATTTGCCATACTCTCAGATAGATAACCTTACTATAAACACACATATGCTCAACTGGTTTAGTGAATCACGTTTGCCTTTTTGCGTGATTTGAAATTTATGATCAAAAACACGATTTGTCAGCAATTTTGGCGGCCATCTTGAATTTGGACAATTTATATGAGCGAAAAAGTACAAATTGTGCCGGCAATACATTCGTGACTAATATATTAGTAATAATATAGCGTTTGAATGTATTTTTAGGCCGGCTATTATGATTTTATTTTTTTACAGCAACTTTTTGGCGGTCATTTTATAAATGGCTAATTTGACAGTGATCGGACTATATTTCAGCTTGGAGTGATTTTCGCATTCTACGGGAAATTTCCTATAAGAATGAGGATGTCTCCATATTCTACTAATGATGTCCGCATGGACCTTTTCCTAGGCTTCATTTCATAAATGGAGTCTCGACTCAAATATTTAGGCAGACATTTATTTAAGCTCATCGTCTATGTCAAGATGGTGCCTCGTTTTAGCTGGGTCGTGTCGCTAAAACCCACCAAGATATCCGTCAGCTGAAGAGATGCTGAATGTGTAGGCCCCTACAAATAGAAGTCTGTAACTCTGCACAGTTTAGCTCGATGAGTCGATCTAAACTCACAGTTTTGCAAGTATTCTCCGCAGAAGGTACTAAAATACATACTAGCTATTTAGTCTTGAAAATTACAGCTATTATTAGGCCAATGACATCAAAATGTGACATTTCAATACTGATGCAAAATAGAAGCACAAAAACTCCGGATGAATTATCAGATTATGTGGGGCTAACAACCGAGAGCTAAACTCCCGCCTGAACTTCATTCGAAACAAGTTTATCTGGTTCAAACGATTAAACAAATACTATCAGCCATCAAATTATTCTTTGACAGTCTCAGAAACTGCTCGGCGCAGAAGGACCCTGTCCCTATATTACGAGTATCCTATTTTTGTGATCTCACTTAGGGTATTACCACATATCAGGCAGTACGGTTGTTGCTATTGGAATTATTTTATGTTTGGCCCGTTTTGGTTTGTTAAAGTTTAGGGACGTATCAGTCACCTTAGGTACGAAAAACAGGAGGACCCTTATGTCCATATCCTGATAGCTTGGCAATGTATTTAGGACGCCCAACACGATTTTATTTGTGGATAAAGTATCATGTTGTAATTCTAAATATCGTCATGTATATTTTTATGCGATTTTACCAAACTAACTAGCTTGTATGTTAATGTACATGTACGTGTATAACAGATAAAGCATTAATGACTATTTATGTCAATAGGAATCTGTCTGTCTGTCTGTGGTCTATTCCAATCCGACAAATAATTTGAGGAGGGCAGCCCTCTTCACCCTGTCTTTGTAATCATTCTGGGTTATGTTTTCAAATATTGGATTGTAGTAAGAAATCGCCTCAGCCTGCTCGGCAGTTATCTGTGGCTGCGATGCTAGCTGGCCTTGGAACAAATTCTCTTGACTGAAAATCTCTTGACTGGAAATGAGAAACCGGTGATTGTAGGGCGGAAACTACCTGACCACATGACCCGAAAATCGCTGATGTAAAACACATGTGACACATGTACAATTTCCCCGATGTCGGACGATCACCGAGCGATCTGCGTACGAGGATCGTCCGATCTTGATCCGATCTCGACTCGATTACTTCTCCGGCCTGTTAGGATGCTAGAGAATGATGTTATAAAGTTATCACACTTACCCCTATTAGCGGCAATGGTAGCCAGCCCGTTGTGTGGGGCGGGATCACTGTTGCCGGGTACTAGGGATTGCTGAAGATGAGCTGTAGCTGCATAAACACGTCCAACCTTCAACTCAAGTAAGCCCAAGGCCACGTGGACCTCACTGGTAGCCCCGCCCAACGAAAGAATCCGATCTAATTTTACTATGGCTTCTTCGTGGCGTCCCTGCCGTCTACAAAAACAATACATTTTATTTCAAACATGCGTTATATCATACAACAATAAAACGGTAGTCTGGGGCTATTTAACTGATCAATTTGACTAAACACTTTTTATTAAGTATCACATAGTCTTCTTGTACAAATTATTCTTAGGCTTAGGTATTGTCATGTCCAAATGGAAATTTTATACATAGTTTTCACATAGTTCATGCCAGCACATTCATTTAAGACTTCTTCTTGGATTAATTATTAAATATCACACTCAGTTGCTTCACATTTTCGAAGGCTATAATGACATATGACACAAAGATATTCAACCATTAACAATAGATTTAGTTGGAGCCAGACACATACATGTATTTTAAATTATGTATGCTATAGATTCGTAATACTTTAACTAGAATTGTGAGTCTAGTATGGAAATGGCTGTAAATTGAAGCACTTGGTCACATTATTCTAAGAAGCTTGTTAGAGTCCAGTGTGTAATTCCACACCATATTGTCTGCCTTGTGAATATCACGGAAATCAGTGCAACCCTTAGCGGACAAATAACGTGTTTGATTCATCTCGTGTTTGTAAACATCAATAACAATGTTTAACCGGTGGGTGTAAAAGCTGTTTAATAATTTCAGTTCTATATGTCTTTAACAGTGGGTAAGATTTTATTAGAAATAAATTTGATTTCAAATTTCAAATTCCAGCTAAAGGTAGGGGTGATGGCCACAAAGCTGGGCAGCGTTGCAACTCGCGTGGTAATATTAAACCGAATTCATGTTTTTTCCCTTGTAATGATACACAATTATGCTTCCGCGAAATAAAACGGCAATCAATAAAACCCTTTCAACGCGTATATAATGTCAGAATCTAACGTCTGCAGACGTCAAATTCCGATGTATAAAGACGGTCCGCGCACTGAAGGAATTAACAAATTATTATGGCCGTAGACCTATAAGATAGGTATTAAAATGAAGCGGAATGATCTAACTAAAACATTTATGATGATTTCAACGTTCCCATGGTTTATACAATATATTGCAGCGTTGTAAGATTGTGTGCCCATTTTGACTAAAGACCCTGAATGTTAGAATAATATAATATGGCGCTAGGACGCTTACTAGTAGCGTGGGCGACTCAGAGCCCCGAGGTACCGGGTTCGAATATGGCTACATACGATATTTATTGCATTAGCACATACAGTGACACTGATTGTTCTAATGCATGTGATAAAAACGGCCACATTAACCCTTTCATGCCTGAGTTCACCATAGTCATCTTTATCCACTACAAGCCGCGAATTGCTGTCGCAATTCTCGACTTGTAGCGGATGAAGATGGTTTGATGTGGTTTAAAAATTAAAGAAAATTATCATGTATTCGTAAACCAGTTTCATGAGCATTTTCATACTAAAACCCTTGGTTGTAGGAAAATTAAGTCTGTTTTCAGGAATGTAAAATGATGCTTTAATGCATCGTGAGGGCTTAAAGGGTTAATACACGAAAATAAATGCCCAATATGTCAACGCTGACATCTAAACGGTCAATGCAACTAAAAGAAAAGAAGAAAACAACTATAACATTTAAAAATGTTCACATTATTCTAACAAACATCATACCCTTTTGGATAAGGTATTATAATATTTAGAAAAGCCAGACAAATGGAACACAACACTTTCGACTCCCTGAAGCCTAATTAAAAGATGGTAACTAAATAGTGATACTCGTTGTGCGCTCATTGATTTTATCATTATCTAGATAGTTGAGAACGAATGCTTAGCGTGTTGTATATCAACCAAAATATACACAATAATGTTAGCGAGTAAAAAGCACATTGCTAGCCCATAGAGGATCGTTCATTGCTAGCACACATTGTATCGATGTATGGATCGATGATTACTAGCACATGAGGATCGTTCATTGCTAGCACATGGAGTGTCGTTTATTGCTAGCACACAGAAGATCGATGATTACTAGCACATGAGGATCGTTCATTGCTAACACACAGTATTAGTTTATTGCTAGCACACGGATAATCGTTCATTGCTAGCACATGAGGACCGTTCATTGCTAGCACATGGATGGTCGTTCATTGCTAGCACACGGATGATCGTTCATTGATAGCACATGAGAATCGTTCTTTGCTAGCACACAGATAAGCGTTCATTGATAGCACATGAGGATCGTTCATTACCAGCACACGGATGGTCGTTCATTGCCAGCACACGGAGGATCGTTCATTGCCAGCACATGGAGGGTCGTCCATTGCCAGCACATGGAGGGTCGTCCATTGCCAGCACATGGAGGATCGTCCATTGCCAGCACACAGAGAATCGTTCATTGTTAGCACACGGATGGTCGTTCATTGCCAGCACATGGAGGATCGCTCATTGCCAGCACATGGAGGGTTGTGCATTGCCAGCACATGAAGGGTCGTTCATTGCCAGCATACGGATGGCCGTTCATTGCCAGCACATGGAGGGTCGTCCATTGCCAGCACATGGAGGGTCGTTCATTGCCAGCACATGGAGGGTCGTTCATTGCCAGCACATGGTGGGTCGTCCATTGCCAGCACATAGAGGGTCGTCCATTGTTAGCACACAGAGAATCGTTCATTATTAGCACACGGATGGTCGTTCATTGCCAGCACACGGAGGATCGTTCATTGCCAGCACATGGAGGGTCGTACATTGCCAGCACATGGAGGGTCGTCCATTGCCAGCACATGGAGGGTCGTCCATTGTTAGCACACAGAGAATTGTTCATTGTTAGCACACGGATGGTCGTTCATTGCCAGCACACGGAGGATCGTTCATTGCCAGCACATGGAGGGTCGTCCATTGCCAGCACATGGAGGGTCGTCCATTGCCAACACATGGAGGGTCGTTCATTGCCAGCACATGGAGGGTCGTTCATTGCCAGCACATGGAGGGTCGTACATTGCCAGCACATGGAGGATCGTTCATTGCCAGCACATGGAGGGTCGTACATTGCCAGCACATGGAGGGTCGTCCATCGCCAACACATGGAGGGTCGTCCATTGCCAGCACATGGAGGGTCGTCCATTGCCAGCACATGGAGGGTCGTCCATTGCCAGCACATGGAGGGTCGTCCATTGTTAGCACACAGATAATCGTTCATTGTTAGAACACGTATGGTCGTTCATTGCCAGCACACGGAGGATCGTTCATTGCCAGCACATGAAGGGTCGTCCATTGCCAGCACATGGAGGGTCGTCCATTGCCAGCACATGGAGGGTCGTCCATTGCCAGCACATGGAGGGTCGTCCATTGCCAGCACATGGAGGATCGTTCATTGCCAGCACATGGAGGGTCGTCCATTGCCTGCACATGGAGGGTCGTCCATTGCCAGCACCTGGAGGATCGTTCATTGCCAGCACATGGAGGGTCGTCCATCGCCAGCACATGGAGGGTCGTTCATTGCCAGCACATGGAGGATCGTTCATTGCCAGCACATGGAGGGTCGTCCATTACCAGCACATGGAGGGTCGTTCATTGCCAGCAAATTGAGAGTCGTCCATTGCCAGCACATGGAGGGTCGTCCATTGCCAGCACATGGAGGGTCGTCCATTGCCAGCACATGAAAGGTCGTCCATTGCCAGCACATGGAGGGTCGTCCATTGCCAGCACACAGAGAATCGTTCATTGTTAGCACACAGATGGTCGTTCATTGCCAGCACATGGAGGATCGTTCATTGCCAGCACACAGAGAATCGTTCATTGTTAGCACATGGAGGGTCGTCCATTGCCAGCACATGGATGGTCGTCCATTGCCAGCACATGGAGGATCGTTCATTGCCAGCACATGGAGGGTCGTCCATTGCCAGCACATGGAAGGTCGTTCATTGCCAGTACATGGAGGATCGTTCATTGCCAGCACATGGAGGGTCGTTCATTGCCAGCACATGGAGGATCGTTCATTGCCAGCACATGGAGGGTCGTCCATTGCCAGCACACGGAGGATCGTTCATTGCCAGCACATGGAGGGTCGTCCATTGCCAGCACATGGAGGGTCGTCCATTGCCAGCACATGGAGGATCGTTCATTGCCAGCACATGGAAGGTCGTCCATTGCCTGCACATCGAGGGTCGTCCATTGCCAGCACCTGGAGGATCGTCATTGCCAGCACATGGAGGGTCGTCAATTGCCAGCACATGGAAGGTCGTTCATTGCCAGCACATGGAGGATCGTTCATTGCCAGCACATGGAGGGTCGTCCATTACCAGCACATGGAGGGTCGTTCATTGCCAGCAAATGGAGAGTCGTCCATTGCCAGTACATGGAGGATCGTTCATTGCCAGCACATGGAGGGTCGTTCATTGCCAGCACATGGAGGATCGTTCATTGCCAGCACATGGAGGGTCGTCCATTGCCAGCACACGGAGGATCGTTCATTGCCAGCACATGGAGGGTCGTCCATTGCCAGCACATGGAGGGTCGTCCATTGCCAGCACATGGAGGGTCGTCCATTGTTAGCACACGGAGAATCGTTCATTGTTAGCACACGGATGGTCGTTTATTGCCAGCACATGGAGGATCGTTCATTGCTAGCACACGGAAGATCGTTCATTGCCAGCACATGAGAATCGTTCATTGCTAGTACATGGAGAGTCGTTCATTGTTAGCACACGGATGGTCGTTCATTGCCAGCACATGGAGGATCGTTCATTGCTAGCACACGGAAGATCGTCCATTGCCAGCACATGGAGGGTCGTCCATTGCCAGCACATGGAGGGTCGTCCATTGCCAGCACATGGAGGGTCGTCCATTGCCAGCACATGGAAGGTCGTCCATTGCCAGCACATGGAGGGTCGTCCATTGCCAGCACACAGAAAATCGTTCATTGTTAGCACACAGATGGTCGTTCATTGCCAGCACATGGAGGGTCGTCCATTGCCAGCACACAGAGAATCGTTCATTGTTAGCACATGGAGGGTCGTCCATTGCCAGCACATGGATGGTCGTCCATTGCCAGCACATGGAGGATCGTTCATTGCCAGCACATGGAGGGTCGTCCATTGCCAGCACATGGAAGGTCGTTCATTGCCAGTACATGGAGGATCGTTCATTGCCAGCACATAGAGGGTCGTTCATTGCCAGCACATGGAGGATCGTTCATTGCCAGCACATGGAGGGTCGTCCATTGCCAGCACACGGAGGATCGTTCATTGCCAGCACATGGAGGATCGTTCATTGCCAGCACATGGAGGGTCGTCCATTGCCAGCACATGGAAGGTCGTTCATTGCCAGTACATGGAGGATCGTTCATTGCCAGCACATGGAGGGTCGTTCATTGCCAGCACATGGAGGATCGTTCATTGCCAGCACATGGAGGGTCGTCCATTGCCAGCACACGGAGGATCGTTCATTGCCAGCACATGGAGGGTCGTCCATTGCCAGCACATGGAGGGTCGTCCATTGCCAGCACATGGAGGATCGTTCATTGCCAGCACATGGAAGGTCGTCCATTGCCTGCACATCGAGGGTCGTCCATTGCCAGCACCTGGAGGATCGTCATTGCCAGCACATGGAGGGTCGTCCATTGCCAGCACATGGAAGGTCGTTCATTGCCAGCACATGGAGGATCGTTCATTGCCAGCACATGGAGGGTCGTCCATTACCAGCACATGGAGGGTCGTTCATTGCCAGCAAATGGAGAGTCGTCCATTGCCAGTACATGGAGGATCGTTCATTGCCAGCACATGGAGGGTCGTTCATTGCCAGCACATGGAGGATCGTTCATTGCCAGCACACAGAAAATCGTTCATTGTTAGCACACAGATGGTCGTTCATTGCCAGCACATGGAGGGTCGTCCATTGCCAGCACACAGAGAATCGTTCATTGTTAGCACATGGAGGGTCGTCCATTGCCAGCACATGGATGGTCGTCCATTGCCAGCACATGGAGGATCGTTCATTGCCAGCACATGGAGGGTCGTCCATTGCCAGCACATGGAAGGTCGTTCATTGCCAGTACATGGAGGATCGTTCATTGCCAGCACATAGAGGGTCGTTCATTGCCAGCACATGGAGGATCGTTCATTGCCAGCACATGGAGGGTCGTCCATTGCCAGCACACGGAGGATCGTTCATTGCCAGCACATGGAGGGTCGTCCATTGCCAGCACATGGAGGGTCGTCCATTGCCAGCACATGGAGGGTCGTCCATTGTTAGCACACGGAGAATCGTTCATTGTTAGCTCACGGATGGTCGTTCATTGCCAGCACATGGAGGATCGTTCATTGCTAGCACACGGAAGATCGTTCATTGCCAGCACATGAGAATCGTTCATTGCTAGTACATGGAGAGTCGTTAATTGCTAGCACATGGAGGGTCGTTCATTGCCAGCACACAGAGAATCGTTCATTACCAGCACACGGAGGATCGTTCATCGCTAGCACATGAGGATCGTTCATTGCTAGCACATGGAAGGTCGTTCATTGCTAGCACACGGAGGATCGTTCAGTGCCAGCACACAGAGTCGTTCATTGTTAGCACATGTATGGTCGTTCACTGTTAGCACGTGGACGATCGTTTACTGCTAGCACATGAAAGGTCGTTCTGCAAGCTCACATTTGCTTTATATCCGCTTAAAATACACGAGAGGAACGTTATATATTTCTTAAATTTGTGCTAAGTGCGTTATGTATAGGAGTTTGTTTTACTACTCGGTCCAAATTTTATCGGGACCCATCCGGTGGAACATAAGTGGCTTGCGCACCTCATCAATATAGGGCCTACCCAGTCCTGATGTATCATCTGTCTCAATACTAGTACAATATATCAACATAAACGGTTACATGTCTATATTCCGAAGGTTCGATAGTCCGAAGGTTCGCTAGTCCGAAGGTTCGATAGTCCGAAGGTTCATTAGTCCGAAGGTTCGAATCGAAAGTCCGAAAGTTCACTAGTCCGAAGATTCGATAGGTCCGAGGTTTCGTTAGTCCGAAGGCTCGATAGTCCGAAGGTTCACTATTTCGGAGGTTCAGGAGTCCGAGGGTTTGATATTCCGAAAGTCTGACAGGCCGGCGTCCGTTTTATCATTTTTTATTACCTACATATGTAGGTCCCCTATAGGCCTATTATATGTGTGCGTCACTCAGCGGAATCAAATGAGACACGATGTAGAACGATGTAGATGTAGAACGATGTAGCTATAATAAATATTAAAAGTAAAGACATAGTACCACCACTTGATCACCGAAAAATGTTGAAAGCATCATTTTGTTGATTAATTTGCATGATTCGCTGCACGGACTAGTATATATTTCTGTCGTTGAAAAAAATACTGTCTATGTGAAAAGTCAATTATTCAGCCTTGGTAAGCTTAAAGCTGCATAACTGTTTTGCTTATTTCATTCAAAATATTAATCCATAGAGAATGGTGTTTCAATTTTTAATTTTACTCCCCCGGTTACCGAGTTATTAAGGATTTAAGTTTGTTGTTTTTTAATATTGTTGCCCCACCCACGGTCACAGCGGAGTAAGACACACTGTCTGTATAATCAGGACAATAAAAGTACAAAGTGGCAGATGACGATCATCATTGAAAAAAAGTGGAAGTTTTTAAATATTAATCTCATTTTTTCAGTGGTCATATATATACAACTCACAGTAAAAAGTGTATTATCTCATGTCATTTAGACATGTCTAGGAGTTATTACTTTGTGTGATATGGGTGATATATGCATATAATGTCATGTTTAATTTAGGTACCGGTATGGAGAATGTCACTCACCCGTCAAATAGTACTCTATTTCAGTATGGTGCTTTTAGGTGTGGGCCAGCATCTGAGCATTTGGCCCACCATTAAGACGCTCTCCCCAGTCCATGGGAAATTGTTGGCGGAATTAGCGCTAAAATTCAGTGATGTAAATCATCTTTTTCGCTCTTTTTCGTGATTTTCTTGAAAAACATTTGTTTTTCTTTATTCTGAATCTCGTAGGCATTTCAAAATATAATCAAAATGCTACTATACAATATCAGACTTTATTTTATTTTATCGTAAATCATCACATACGATGATATAAATCGCGCTATGCGGTAAAATAAAATAATATTTAAAACATCGGACTTTACTGTAAACGATTCCCAACAGTTTTTTGACCTAGTCTCAGGACGTCTACCACTGGTTATTTGGGCGTTGTACCTCAGCTAACACGAGGCATTGATCCAATGGCAGACTAATGACGGCCCATCGTCTGCGGTACTGGCCCAACATTATGCCGATTCAGTTCAACGTCTAGTACTTGCTATAAGGCGGTTTCGTGTTAGCCAATGTAACATTATATTGGCCCATAACCCTATCACTATTACATACATATTGTACACAAACCGATTCACTACTTAAAGGGACTAGCCCAGGTGTAAAATCATAAAAAAATCGGTGATTTTATTTCGGCTTCTTAATATGACCATATGATGTAAACAGGTCCATAGACTAGAACTGCAAAAGTTTTTAATTTTTGTACTGCGCATTCACCAGTTAGGCTAGATATAGAGACGAACTTCCTGATTTCTAATTATTGACAACCATGTCAAAAATAAGAAATACGGGAATTTCGTCTCTATATCTAGCCTAACTGGTAAATGCGCAGCACAAAAATTTAAAAACTTTTGCAGTTCTAGTCTATGGACATGTTTACATCATATGGTCATATTAAGAAGCCAAAATAAAATCACCGATTTTTTATGATTTTAGCCTGGGCCAGTCCCTTTGTTAATACTTGATGGTGTATCGCATGGTGAACTAATTCCGCTACATTTACCCAGTTTTAGTGCATTTATAAGGCCTTTAAGACAATATGAATGATTGTTTTGTACTTTTTAGAATATTTTTATCGAAATAAACAAAACAGTTATTTCACCAGCTTCAAAAGAATATATATTCCCATGCGTTTACAAGCTATACTGGTTATAATTAATTGACAATTTGTGTGTTCTCGCAAATAATATTTAATGGAAATTAGGCCCTTAATAAAATTTATAAATTCTTTTGAGGCTTTACATGCTTTGTCATATAACCCTTTATATCATTATTAAAGTCATTTGTTATATCATTTATTAAGGTCCTATTAAGTCATAATTATGCATATGTCAGATATGCCTACTTACAACATGCAATCAAATAGGCCCCTGTACATTTGTCGTTTTTTTACTTGTGATAAAATCCTAAAAAATATTATGGAAATGATAATAAAACCAGAAAGAGTTGTTCAGAAACGAACACGAAAGCAGCCCTCCGTTTTCGCTCGACCACTATTATAAAATTGTGGTATATGATGGCTATGTGAAGTATGAGGAAGCATAAATTCATAGATCAGCTATCATGCAAGATTTCATGCAGCCATTTTGGATTTTTTAGTGTGAAATTTGTCATGGATGAGACATTGTGTGAGACATTACATTTTGTTTTATATTCATGGTCCAGTCATTTTGCATTTCTTGAGTTAAGTAAATATTACAAAATTCAAAATAGCCGCTAAACGGCCATTTAAAAATCGTTTGATCCCAAAAGTTAATCAGGTCATTCGCTGACATAGCTGAACATATTTGCCAAATTAAAAGAAGATCTGATGGCAACTTTTTCCTGAAATGCGCTAACGAGCATTTCTTCGTTAGTGGCCATAGTAATTAAAGGGTTGACGATATGGGGATAAAAATGTCACCAAAACAATTCCCCAGTGGTATGTGATGGCTATGTGAAGTGTGAGATAAGCAGAAGTTGATAGATTAGTAGCTATCTTGAAAACAAATAACTGCGGCGGCGGAGGCGGCGGCGGACCGTGTGGAATACACCTCGGCGAGGGCTGCTCAATAAATCATGGAAAATGCAAAAATGTCATGGATGCTGGAAAACACCATGAAATAATATATTATGAAATACGAGACCCTGATCGTTAATAGATTGCCATGATTTATATTTTCTAATCTATTTCTTTTACCATTTTTTATTACTTTTGCTAATTTCACTTAAAAGCGTCGCCTACATGGGTTAACCTTTTAACCGCCGGTCCCGATTGTATTTGCGTTTTCATTTCTTATCGCCATATTTAGTACCACCGGAAAAAACGTGACATCAATTAGCAAGATTTGACAAGTAACCTCCATTTTGTCAAATCTGAATAATTTTCGCTCACTTGAAGTTCTGGATCGCATCAGCGTGACACAACTACAAATGGGTGAAAATTAAATTTAAATAATTTGGCGGTCAAAGGGTTAAAAGTACGACTTTTGGCACCACTATGCTGCCCAAAACTGTATATTAGATGCACTCAATCTTTAAGTTAGTAAAATACTAGCATCGAGCCTTCGGATCATCGAACCTTCGGAATAAAAACTCTTTCGAACTATCGAGCCTTCAGACTATCGAACCTTCGGACCATCGAACCTTAGGAACATCGAACCTTCAGAATAGAAATACTTTCGAACTACCGAGCCTTCGGCCTATCGAACCTTCGGACCATCGAACCTTCGGACCATCGAACCTTCAGAATATAAATATTTTCGGACTATCGAACCTTCGGACTATCGAACCTTCGGACCATCGAACCTCTGGAAAACAAAAACCTTCGGACTATCGAACCTTCGGACTATCGAACCTTCGGAATATAAGGACATTCCCGTTGAAAATAGCAAACCAGAATGGTCAGTGACATGGACGCAATGTTCTCTTGCATTTTTAATTTGTGCGATGTGCGCATGCGCATAGCTATAAGCTGTATTGTGCCCATGGGCTACCTCGGGGGTCGTCCTCAAAAAAAGAAGTCGGTTTCCGGGGTGGTTTTATCAGGGGGGAGTCGGTAAATGAAGTGATAAGGTGTTCACTGCTGACCACCAAAATGGCAGATTTGACATACAGTTTCCAAGGATCGACTTTGATCGACTTAGGTTTGTTTTATGGAGACGCATGATTTGAAACACTGTGATAATTAAATTAAGTTCAAGTTGACTAGCTTCACATTTAGCCAATTTTAACCCTTCCAGTGCGGAGGCCGTCTTTATACGTTAGAATCTGACGTCTAAAGACGTCAGATTCTGACGTATAAAGACGATCACCGCACTGAAAGAATTGAAATATTTCTAATAGCCATAGAGCCATGACATAGGTATTCAAATGTACTAGAAAAAACTAACTAAGACATTTATGATGATTTCAAAATAAAAAAAACTTTAGTCTCAAAATAATTCAGCGTTGTGAATGTGTTAAACCATGCAGCTACATGCAATGTGGGTTATTATTTGGATACGCACGTGAGAGCGAGAGCCAAGTTGAAGAGAGCATTGAGATGATCAGGCTGGCTGGTGAGAGCCTGTCTGTAGTGATATTCTGCCTCGTGGGGGTCACTCAACAGTGTACCCAGGTTGTTGTGAGCACTCCAATATGGCGGCCATAATCTAAATACAAAATAACACATTTCTCAATACTAGTAGCTAAATATTCACACTCTACAGTAGCATACATCACCCGAACTCTCTGGGATTACTGTATTGTCACCTGAGGTTAGACTTGCCAAGAGAAGACAGTTGTGACTCAATTTATGCTACACAGTAAACAGATATATATATTTTTTTTTTTCATCATATCAAATACCAGGTTTTGTGAGATAAGTTGATGTTCGCTCAGTAGAAATCGTAGATGTTTGGTTCCAAATTAGACTAATACGAGTAATTTTTACCCACTTGAAGTTGTGGATCGTGTTAGCGAGGCACGCCTTCTATAGGATAACAAATACATTAAATAACTTAACTGGTCAATGACATTATAACAGAAAAGAAACAGTGATCCTCTATAAGGGAACTCAAGTGCACGTCATTTCATAATGAAACTGTGATATTTAAATTCTATCAAGATAACATAAAATGAGAATTTCAATGTCTTCATTGTTTATGTAATAGTCTAAATACATAATAACACAAAACAGCAGCCAAAACACCTAAATCAGACAGTTTTGAGTGGATATGAAAACCCCTTGCCTAGTTACCGTGCGAACCCCCTTGGACTCGCCACTGAGATTGATTATTCATGTCGTAAAAAGCAAATGATTTCTAAAAATTAGATTCGGAAAAAACGGACAGACGATGGTAATCGTGATCAGATTAGCAACATATATAGCCCCTGTTGCCACTCTAATGATTTTTGTCCATACGGACATTTTTCATAGAATATATCATATTAAATTAATCATAATGACGAGCGTAGACGTTATATTTTTCAACACGTCCTTTGACACCACAGTCTATAATGAAATCGTTATACTTCACGCACCTGGCCGCTTCCTTGTAGTGATGCACAGCCATGGGGAAATTGCCGACATCTCGCAGCCAATTTCCGTAATTATAATGCATCTTGGCATTATGGGGGAATGTTTGCAATCCTGAACTGGAAATAAAAAGTGCGTATAAATATTTACACATCATTGTATTACAATGACAATCTCCCCGAGCCATATTTCTAGTACAAACAGAAAAAAGTTCATTCTTCTCCATTCACTGATCAATAATATTTTTAATACTATATAATATTTACACAAGGAAAAACTGATGTGAATGTTCCTTATGATAAACCATAATACTGACTTTTGGTTTTGTATTAGGTGATGGTGAAACAAAATTTTGAGTCAGCATCAAGTAAACTATTTATTTTTTAGTTTTGATGTTTCACTTAAGACAGCAGCCAGAGATAAAAAAAAGCTTCAAAGTCGGTCTTAATGTAAAGTGTAAAGTCATAAAGTAAGACTATAAAATTATTTTTTCTTAGTTTTGAACATTGCTACATTGAGTCCCTGTTCAATTAAGAACAAACTCCAAACTATGCACTCTGACATAAAAAGGTATTCATAGCTGTACTTAAACTTTTAAACATAACTCAAAAACTCCTCTCATCAAATGATTTGGATTTGCAGCGCCTCTAAGCTCGGAACACCTATGATTTAGGCGCGTTATTCATATAAACATTCTTAGTAATAGTAGTAGCAAGAACAACTCACTTCACATGCAGCAAAATTACCATGTTGGAGAGACACGTTTTAGCAAATTAACTTTTTTTTTAAGTTGGCGTACTGTATTTTGTTTTTGTTAAGATCTTACTAGGTTATAGTATTTTAGGAAAAAAAATTAGAATTGACTGACTGTTCATACGCATGATACATACTGACCTAATGAATATCTAGGTGATGGACCAGTGCTTTAACTTTAAATTGTCAGTCTGTATGAGTCGTGGTGAAAATAGTTGAAAATATATAGCATACGTACGTGAAAAGAGCGTGTCTGTCTCTCCACACCTTATTTCTGACATTGGTTCTCAGGCCTTGTAGCACACAAAGGGTGTATACGATAAAAAGAATCTGACGACGTCTGGTGTGCAACAACGATACTAGCTGTTCTACCCCGAGAGCCACCAGCAGACAAAATCCTGTACTGAAAAACCTCATTACTGTAGCATGTATGGTAGAACAAAAACATTACCGGCGAGAATAACCTATTTCTACAGAATGATGTAGCATCTAGCTCTTACACTATGGCGCATGATGTTAGTTGGGGCATAATAATTATGCATGGGTTATTTTTTTAGTGGCAGATGACTGGTTCACCACCTTATGATCTTGTTGATTGGAGATTTATCGTGAGTGACGATGGCGATGATTTACATATTATAGTGAATATGCATATTTTCAACATTATATGCTGGTTGGGAGATAGTATGCTTAAAGGTGATGTATCACCCCTTATATAGTATGAATAAATTTGTGAAAAATAAATCAAAGTTGCACAAGATGTGGCACAAGTGTTTCCTCATAATGGGTGATTGGCTGTCATGTGACCCTCTGAGAGGGTCACATGATAGCCAATCACCCCATATAAGGAAACAATTGTGCCCCATCTAGTGGCAATTTTGATTTATTTGTCACACAATAATTCATACCATATACGGGGTGATAGGTCACCTTTAAATGAGAGGTGGAGGTTATGTGGGTTTGAGGTGAACAGTTCCATGAACACAACCTACCTTGGTATGTATAAGACTCTCTCTGCCACCACAAAACCAACAGTAAACAGGAGATTGGATGCGGGAAGGAATGGTAGCACCAATAACAACAAACTCAGTACAACACCTCTGCTTCTTCTGTCCTAAATGGTAATGTAATATATTCATTGGTGATAAATTAGCCTGCTAATTCATTTTTGTGGTCTACAATCTGAAGACTGAAGTGGTAAATGTGTGGTGTTTAAAAGTAAATTTAAAGTCTGAAACAGATTTGCTCATTATTTTGATCCGGATCTAGGTAATGTTTATTGAACATGGTTGCCAGTTTCTGTGCACAAGATATCTTGTAACCAGTGTTAAAATGGCATAACAAGTGGTCAGTTTTATCTAGCTGAGGGCTATTTTCTTATTAATTAAGCCCTGTAGTTTTTCATGGAAACCTTTCATAAAAATCATGTGGTGTGCTTCATATTTCACATGTTGCATACTCCGTTAACATGGTTTATGACACGAGGGACCTATTTTCTATAAGTAAATAGTATAATTTTTGTCTAAATATAAATTATAGTAAGGAAACAACATTGTTATGTAAAAACAATGAAGTGACTTTATCAAGAAAATACCTTTCTCCAAGAAAGTAGTCCTGCGGTCCATATAAGAAATACAAGAACAGAGATGAAAAACATAGACGCCAAATGGCGAGCGTCCAGGACTGACGTCACAAGTGGAATGGTTGCCATCTGCCAATCATAGCTGAGGGTGACAGGTGCGATCAAAAGCCAGCCATTAATACTATACACGTAAATATGGGTGAGCCATCTGTAACAACACGTAACAACATTCATATTTAAGCTACGATATTCAATCCGGATAAATAAGGCTTTGTAGTTTTAATTGTATAGATAGAACACCATTCACATAAGTTTACTAAAATCCAAAATGGCCGACAAAATTCAAAACGGGTGGATATCTCTAAAATGGCAGAAAACGGTCTCAAAATTTGGCCCGTGGGGTGAAGATAAAATATTATATAACCTCCCAAAATGGCAGACAAATTTAGACCACATACCAATTGGCCGAAATTTAAATGGCAGATCCGTCTAGAATGATGGCCCTAGGAGTGGTTACATATTTATATTAAATATAGAGCACAATCCACCAAAGTTTGCGGAAATCCAATATGGCTGACAAAATTTAAAATGGTTAATATCTCGAGAACGGTGCATATGAGGTATAAAAAGAGTGTAATTTGGTCTCATTGGGTCATATTGATAGATGTTGGGCGTCATCCACAGGCAACCAATGTCAGAATTCACACTGGCCGACAATTTTTTTAAAAAGCCGATATCTCTAGAACAATGAGTCTAAAAATAGTGCAATTTGTACCCATAGGGAGTCAAAATTCGAAATATGTTGCGTCATCCGTAAAGACCGACAAAGTCTGTCAAAAATAAAAAGGGCCGACAAAATTCAAAATGGGTGATGTCGGGATAACGGCTCAACTGAGGCTAGAAAGGCATTGCCTATAAAGTTTACTAAAACTTAAAATGGCCAACCAAATTAAAAGTGGCAAAAAATAAAACAGGGGAATAACCATCTGTCAAAATTTAAAATGGCCGGTAAGATTTAAAATAGTAGCCAAAAAGCGTACGACCAAACGCTTATAGCATTCGTCCAAACTCGTTTTTTTATCAAAACAATTTTTTTTTTCAATACATAGTTCAACTTTAGAAATCATTAGCATGACTGTTGATTGTGTTAAGACTGTATTGTATGACAAAAAAAAACAATAAGCTAATGACCCAGTGTTGGTTCACTGCTGGCCCAACGTCTGAGACGCTGGTCCAATATTAAACCAATAGTGTAGCAATGTTTTGTGTTTACTGGGGATGTCTCTAACCTGGTAAAGGAGTAGCCACTGAAGGCAGCCGGGTTGTCATGAGGAGCAAACTGTGGCATGCTGCCTTCCATCATCCACACCCTCAGAGAAAATAACAAAATGGCCTACAAATAAATACAAAGGCCATTTTAATTTGTTACTTGATGTTCATGATGTTTGAGATACGCCGTTTGGGGCAATATACATCAATATTTAGGCATACTTATAGAACGAATAAAAAGAACCTTAGAAGTTATTCGATAATTCGATAAAATTAGGGCATACATGTATAATCCCTATTTCAGAGGTAAAGCAATGTTCAGTCACTCTCTTGCAGACACGATTACATGTATGAGATACACATTACTTGGATCAAATTTAAGGACGTTTTATAGAACCACTTTGAAAAGGTAGCGAATTATTTTAGAGCTGCTAGAATAATGACATAATGTAAAATTGCCGCTGACAAACAATTACCGGAATTCGCTGAAAATAATGTATTTTATTGCACGGAAATAATGTTTCTAAAAAATGTTATTCTGGATCATCTGGATGTTATCGAATTTAAATCCCCTCCTAAACTTTACTAAAAATTATCTATAATGTACAATTTGAGTTAAGGTAAAAGCAAATCTAGCTGATTCAATCATCAATATTTCCTTGTACAAAAAGGTTTAAATAAAGAAACTAAAAACGTCATAGACTTAATCATTTTTTGGCACTTGGAGCGTACCCTATCATATTATAAGTATAGATTACTGACTGTGAAGGAGAGTATCGTCCATCTGAGCACACAGCTGAAAGGCACACTGACCGACGTCCATTTACCTTTCCTGTTCATGTAAAAAGAGAAAGGTTAGATATATCATTCAAACAATAAGCTGACATTCGTCTACGTGCGTTATAAAAAGTTCATGGACAATGCATAAATTGACAGCATATTAAAAATAAAGCGAATAAAATCCATATATTGACTGGTCCAAGTATGGGTTTTAAGAAGAAAGATGACAACGGCATGACATGCACTGATTGGCTGACTCCGTCACGTAACAGAGTCGGTCACCGCCAATGATTGTCCGGGTCAAATTGTACACTTTGATTGTTGTTACGCTGAGCACGTAGGACTACATGTGTCCAAGTAAACCTGAAACCATTCATATTTTTCAGTCAGACCTTAACCCTTTGAGCCCTCATGAAGCATTAAAACATCATTTTACATCCCTGAAACAGACTTAATTTTCCTACAACCAAGGGTTTCAGAACGAAAATTTCCATGAAACTCTTTTACCAATACGTGGCAATTTTCTTTACTTTTCCACCCACTTCAAGTCATCTACATCCACTACACGTCGAGAATTGCGACAGCAATTCGCGGCTTGTAGTGGATGAAGATGACAATGGTAAATTCAGGCTTGAAAGGGTTAACCCACTATAAGCAAGACTATACATGTATATAGTCCCTTTAAATCCATTTTATTAGCCGGTCAAATCACTGCTATTGCGAACGGAATCAGTGTTTGAACGTCAACATAAGCAAATGGTTTGCTCTCAAATTAAAGAAATATGAATAATTTTCACCCACTTGAAGTTGTGAGTCGCGGTAGCGAGACACAACTTCAAGTGAGTGAAAATTTAAACGATTTTATTGAGCGCTCTCAGGGTTAAATGCAAGGCACTGATTGGCGCTCAATTACACCGGAAACACGAGTCGTGCAATGTCTGTTGGCTTTATGTGGATCCAAGATCTGTGACATGGACATATTCTTTTCATGTTTACTGAGAAGCCGGGTTTGCATTTGAGTGAGAGTGGCCGACATTTTACAATGCTGATTGGAAAGTTTAAAGCCATATCTGGACATAAAGTTAAAGGTCATTATCTTATTAAACACCATATCAGGTCATAAAAAAAGTAGATAATAATTTTATAAAAGTAAACGAGGATCAAATAATTAATGAAGCTAATTTATGCGTGCTAATCTTGATACACTCGTTGCAAGAGTAGGGTCAGGACTGTTTTTGTATTTTTTATACAGATATCCGACATAATACACTTCAGCATCATCAACTCTGTGGGTGGACTAAACTCTTGTCACATTTTTTTAATTATTGTGTCAAAACATAACTTAGAAGCAAAATCGCTGGAAAAAACAACTGATTGAATCAACATGTATTCTATAGCAAGTTTCGTAATTGCTACAATCAACTTAATTGCAGCTTGTCACGTCACATACTAGCCTGAATACCGGCTGGAGTAAAGTGGTCGCTTGTTATTACACTTTACCCGACCGCCTTTTTCGCGACATTCATCGTGAACCGGAATTAAGTACAGAGGTCGGGTCAACAAGATGGTGGTGAAAGGAGACCAGTTTCTAATCGTACTAAGGCCAGTGTTTTAGGGTAGTCACATATAAATTCCCCATGGAAGGCGCGGTCAAAAGATGAAAAAAAGTATATTATTCGAACGGATGGATTCGTAAAGATGGATTCGTATTCAACAATACACACGATATAACCACATGATAACCGATATTCTATAACTAACACTGTACGAGATCACTTCTTATTAAATATATAGCTCTGACTATTTTGGGCAATTAAATATATTGTATAGAATTGGCGAAGAATAATATTACTGTGTTTGATATCATGTTATATACCACCAGCCTGACAAATTATTTGGAAACAGAATTTACGTCTATCAGTGGCAAAACGTCAGTAGACAACAGCTGTTGATTTGTGTTTGCTGGACTGACCTGTGGAATGTGACGGGAGCTAAGCAGGTTATGTCGTAGATGAGGCAGAGAGGCAGTACAGTTGCCGAATGTTCTTTGCTGAGTAAACAAAGAGATGCAATGAGAACGCTGATTATCAGCCACAACCAACAGCCAGCTCCACCACGACAACTCCTGTAACAAACACGTGGAAGCAGTTATAAGTCAATATATCAAAGGGTGTTAAAATTTAATATAATTCCGTCTCAAATAATCATCGTAATTCTAATCAGTATTACAAATTTAATTTATAAATGTTATTCAACTAGTTTTTGTTCACTATGGCTATTCACAAAATACATGAAACTATGATGCATTTCATTACAGATTAATAAAAAATAACACGCCTAAATGTACATTAAACAATTTATAATGATACATAGAATATCACAATCAGTGTTAAAGCAGTGTTATATCATAGTGCTTCACCAATAATGTATCACTTTATTAATAAAATAGTAACATTTTCCAAATAATAATTTTACGTCCATAAACTTTTCTGTATCCATATGATAATAGTAAAGCCATTACTTGAGGTATGTGCCGATAGAAAGTAACATTAGAGTGCAGCCCAGCAAATCAGCTCTCCCAACAACGCCTGCCACCTGGTGAATGCAAATAATATTAATAGACCAATTTTAATATAGATGCTTAAAATTTAATCAAAGAGTAGTAGGGTGTACGTCTAGCCTGTACAGAGTGTGGATCTGAATGTAAAACTAAAAAGTAGCTGAACGTAAATTAAATATAACAATAAGTAGTCTGCAGATAAAAATGTACTTAACCCTTTGACTTCCAGGCCGGGGTGCATACCAGGATCTAAATATACTGGTGTAGGAGTTCTATTTTTCGTCATTTGAAGCTGGAATTGCTAACGCAATTTCCAGCTTCAAATGACGAAAAATACATAAATGTAGTATATATTTGACGAAAATTTGTGTCATTTTATGGTTACGTTCATTGACGAATGACGACGGAAATTTCACTACCATACATGACGGAAATTTCCGTCGTCATTTGTCAATGAACGTAACCATAAAATGACACAAATTTTCGTCAAATATATACTACATTTATGTATTTTTCGTCATTTGAAGCTGGAAATTGCGTTAGCAATTCCAGCTTCAAATGACGAAAAATAGAACTTCTACACCAGTATATCTGGATCCTGGCATGTACCCCAGCCTGGAAGTCAAAGGGTTAATAATAGTAGTCACGTAAACATTCACAATATTATTACTGGTCCGATCTCAAGTATTTTTTTGTGAAATTCCAATACATAGAATTGTGCATATCACAGCTAGTCACAAGGCCCAGTGACAAATCGCATGTAATATAATGGAGGTTCATATATATATAGCGATTTTCTCATCAAACATGCCATAAAATTGATTAGTGGGCAACCCTAATTATTTATTTCAACCCGGATTGGCAGCGTGCTAAAAAATTAAAATTGTATGTCTAATGGCGGATAAGCTACCGAACTGAAATAAATGATTTATTTAATGCAGAGTTTGAGGGTAACTATTTATTTAAAAAATTGATAATAGCAGTCACGTAACCATTCACAATATCATTACTGGTCCGATCTCAAGTATTTTTTTGTTAAATTCCAATACATAGAATTGTGCATATCACAGCTAGTCACAAGGCACAGTGACATATCGCATGTAATATAATGGAGGTTCATATATATATAGCGATTTTCTCATCAAACATGCCATAAAATTGATTAGTGGGCAACCCTAATTATTTATTTCAACCCGGATCGGCAGCGTGCTAAAAAATTAAAATTGTATGTCTAATGGCGGATAAGCTACCGAACTGAAATAAATGATTTATTTAATGCAGAGTTTGAGGGTAACTATTTATTTAATAAATTGATAATAGTAGTCATGTAACCATTCACAATATCATTACTGGTCCGATCTCAAGTATTTTTTTGTTAAATTCCAATACATAGAGTTGTGCATATCACAGCTAGTCACAAGGCCCTGTAACAAATCGCATGTAATATAATAGAGGTCCATATATATAGAGCGATTTTCTCATCAAACATGACATAAAATTGATTAGTGGGCAACCCTAATTATTTATTTCAACCCGGATCGGCAGCGTGCTAAAAAATAAAATGTCTAGGGGCCTATAAGCTACCAAACTGAAATAAATGATTTATTTAATGCAGAGTTTGAGGGGAATTATTTATTTAAAAAATACTCGAAGGTGCATACTCTCCGATTACACCAGTGCGTTGGCCGAATACATTGACCAAATGTAGGATAAAACTTTACCGGTAAGAGGCAAATAATTTTATACTGACCGCTTCAGTATGCACAGGATGTACAGCGAACAGGAGGCCTGCCAATCCAGCCACCCATGATACTCGACAGACGGCAGCACTTGTCAGCGTCATCAGTAATGACGCGCATGCGTGCAAAAGCACGTTCACCACGTGATAACCGAATGTGTCAAGACCATGCACGATGTGGTTCACTCTGGAACAGAAGTACATTCAAAATCATAACAAAAGCTGTAGTGAAGTACTAAATACACATAATATATTATAATGTTCTTAAGAAATCAAATTGTGACACGAGAAGAATATAACTTAAATATTGTTATTATTAAAGCAGTGCACAGGAAAAAGAGGAGTCAAAGTTACAAAATGGTTTTGAACTACATGAGAACTATTTATTATATATGTGTGTGATATGGCCTGATATGGCAGTACGTTTGCTTATGGCGGAATGTAGATTTGATTAGCCTACAAAATATGCACTGTTATTCGCCAAATATTGAGCGACCCAGTAATATGACCACTATTATAATAAACACAGTAAATATGAGGCAATAAACCAACGCTGTTCTGATGTTGGGGCAGTGTCGCGGACAGTGAACCAACATCAAAACAGCTGCATGGTTCACTCCCTCGTGTTTGCTGGGATTTTACATATATGATACAAAAATAAAAATTGTCGTGGCAATGGATTCCACCCTGTGATCATACATATTCAATTGATTCTTTGGACGAATAACCACTACACTTATGTTATCTAGAGCGCGACACAATTTTTGTTTTGGTGTCGGCTCTGATATGTCAAGTTTTCACAATAACCAGCTAAACAGCCCATCTACAGTCTGTGACATTTAAATCGTTGTCTATGTATTAGTCAGGGCTGTTAGGGCAATAAATGGAATGTTTGAAGCAAATTGTTCCAAAGCCACCAAATTTAGCCCAGATGTCGACAGAACCCTACTTGATCGATTTTAGGTGGATGCCAAGAAAGGCATCGCCTTGCGCCACCGTAGGGGCTAAATCCAATATGGACGCCACTACATAGCAGAAATAGCAGAATTAGGCAATATAATAATTAAAATCCTAAATTACACAAAATAAAACTCGCTACTGAGAAGCATAATTTATGATCCTTATGTTTTTTTCATAAGTTTTGATTGATTTCTCCCCAGAATGTCACATTTTTAGGTGATATATTGGTACAACGCTTAATAATCATGACCTGCTCATACTATGTTAAATAACTGCACGTTTTTTAAATCATTTCCACACAAGTACAACAATTATATGATCACAGGCCCACCAATAATAAATAAACAGTATCAGTGATAAATAGTTAAATTGATTATTGAACATTTTCGATTTTGTACTTTGACGTCAATAAAGTTAATACGACATTTTAAATTAGGAATGATACGATACGGAAGTACTTGTCACTGGAACCACGCGACCATCCTCATTTATTGTAATTTTCTACACATTATTGTCAAAATTTGAATACTATGCCCTAGTAAGAAACAACGTTTCAGCAGATTCATCCCTGGAATATCACATTTAATGTATATGAATGTTATTTATAGCATATGCGCCATACATAATAATAACATTTATTTGCAATTAAAAGTTGAATTATATTACAACGTAGCATGCAGAAATAAAAATACTCAGCACTAAAATGATTTACGTATTAGTAAAAGTGTAATAAATTATACATATAACGTGTTTGCAATAAAAATAGTCAAAAAATAAAAAGTGTATATCATGCAGTCATTGCCATTGGACCAGGCCGTGTGGGATCAGTGTACGTTGGTATCGTTTAGTTTTTGCTCTGGGCGCTTGGAATTTTGTTTTCTGTATCAAATCTTGAATGATCCGTCCATATTATTTCAAATAACTGCACGATTGCAATAATTTTATATATATTATATATAAGGCTTAGCATGGTCATTATCCAAACTTGATTCCTATAATAATTCCAAGACTATCCTTTTCTAATATGTAGCCTATGTGTGCAGGCTCTCGATGCTGCCACTACATGATGTGAGCCAGATTAACCTAAAGAATAGTCTGTCCAACGATGAAGGATGGTCTAAAATGAAAGTTATCTTTTCGTTGATTACTCTGTCAATTCCCAAGCGATTTTCATGAAATTTTGTCATTTGCCATATTATATTAAAAGCTAGGCCGTTTGACGTGTAGTTCAGTTTTCAATTATGACACCCCTTTATTAACATAATTCCGTTTTATTTTCAGAATTGTGTTGCCTGTCAAATGGTCTCACTTTTGAAATACTCACTGTAAATTCGGGAAATGTGAAAAGTGATCTTGACCACTAAAGACGTGATAACAGCCACTTTGAAAGTTATCTCAGCCACAACACAGTTGCTCTGATCACTTCTTCAGTGGACAAGATCATTTTGTTTGTGGCCAAGTTCACCCTCGTGGTGGCTGAGATGACTTTTAAAGTGATTGTCATGTCTTCTTTTGTGATCAAGATTACTTTTGTAGTGACCGATATCACTTTGTATGGGCTGGCATAAGATTGTTAGTGGCAAAGATCATTTTTGTTGCGACTGAATTACCTATTAAAGTGGCTGTGATCACTTTTTTAGTGACCAAAATCACTTTGTAGTGGCTTAGATATGTTTTTCGGTGGCTGACACCAAATTGTTTGAGACCAAAATCACCTTTGCAATGGCTGAGATAACCTTTAAGGTGGATGTGATCACTTCTCCAGTGGCCAAGTTCACCTTTGACGTGGCTGAGATAACTTTGAAAGTTGCTGTGATCATTTCGTCAGTGACCAAGATCAAGTTTGTAGTGGATGAGATAAATTTTAAAGTGGTTGTGATCACTACTTTAGTGGCCGAAATCACTTTGTAGAGGCTTAGATAACTTTTTCAGTGGCTGACACAGTTTGTTAGTGTCTAAGATTACCTTTGTAGTGGCTCAGACAACTTTTATTTAGATGTGATCACTTCTTCAGTGGTCAAGATCACTTTCGTAGTGGTTTGGATAATTTTTAAATTGGCTGTGATCACTTCTTCTGTGGTAAAGAACACTTAGATAACTTTCTTAACCCTTTGACTTCCAGGCCGGGGTGCATGCCAGGATCCAGATATACTAGTGTAGGAGTTCTATTTTTCGTCATTTGAAGCTGGAATTGCTAACGCAATTTCCAGCTTCAAATGACGAAAAATATATAAATGTAGTGTATATTTTACGAAAATTTGTGTCATTTTATGGTTACGTTCATTGACGAATGACGACGGAAATTTCCGTCATGTATGGTAGTGAAAAGGTTAATGGCTGACACCAGTTTGTTAGTGGTCAAGATCACATTTGTAGTGTCTCAAATAACTTTAAAAGTGGCTGTGATCACTTCGTTAGTGGTCACGATCACTTTTGTAATGGTTTAGATAATTTTCCTGCTGGTATTCACTAAAAACGTTGTGAATTGTTCAAATAGAAAGATAAAATACAAATTTAGCGCTTTGCTGCACATTTCATATTTAACAAAAATAAAATATTATGTATCCACGTTAAAGTGACTATCAATTATAGTGACTATCAACTGCTAACAAAAATGTTGATACATTTTTAAATTTGGGTATTCATTGGGCAAAAATGTGAAACACGGTCAATTTCCCCAATCCGACAGGAAAGTACGCAAATTTTGGGACCATTAAAAAAAGTGTGTAATATGGTGGAATAGCTCGTTATTTTTATTCCAAATGGGTTATTTTGAGTCAACAATAGCTCTAGAACATGTTTGAATCAGAAGCAAACATTTATTACATACAACATCAGCGGCCCAAGTCTCGTATTCTACCCCCTAATTTACATAACAACTGAATGATGGTGGTGATTGGCCGATCTCGTCATGTGACAGGCTGAACCACCCTTCGCTTGGTCGGTGGTAGAGTAAAAGACTTAGATCAAATCAGCTGAGAGAAAAATATTTTGACTATTTATTGAAAAAGTATGAAAAATAGATGAAATTGATACCAACATAAAGCTTTCTTGTGCATTTGGCTATTATCGGAAACAAAATTTATTACATCCATGTGAAAGTAGCTTTCTATTGATAGGAAATATATTGATATAGCTCAAAATTTGACTACTCATTGGGCACAAATGTGAGCCGAGCCGATAAAGGATGCTATATGTTCACATAACTTCCTTTCTTATTTCAAATGGGTTTATTTTAGGTCAACAATAATTCTAGAACATGTTTAAATTAAAAATAAACATTTATACCATACAAAAATCAGCTGACAGAAAATATTTTAACTATTTACAGAAAAAAAAGGATGAAAAATAGTTAAAATTAGATTTCAAATACCAGCTGTAAGCTTTCTGGCGCATTTTGCAATGATCTGACGCACATCCATGTGAAAGCCTGTGTTATTAATATTAAATAAATTGATATAGCACAAAATTCGACTACTCAGTGGGCAAAAGTGTGTAATACGCTCCAATTCTCAAAATTGGACCAAAATGGCACATAGGTCATATTCATTTTTGGCCATATTTCAGTAATGCAGCGGCAGTTACCTGATCAACAGGTTGATTCAGGCCCCTGAGTAATCCAGTTATGAGAAAATAATAGTGGTTTAAATTCCCCTTCCGGGTAACACTTTACCCAGCCACGTCTGGTCTAGTATGAAACCTAATTAATTTAAAGCATTTTTTTGTCTTTTTTGTTCAATAATAAATTGTGAACAAATTCAATTATTTACATGTACCAAGGTTTGATCAAAAACTCGAATATTGTGACACCATGTTTAAAAAAAATATATGATCAATTGTTTTCACTGAGGATTAGAGCGTACGCATATACGAAATGGGCTACGCGCAACCGAAGTTCGCGTAGACGCGCGTAAAAAGTGGACACGGCTTGCCATATGCAAGCGTGGTAGATACACGTATATGCCTACATAGACTTACTATAAATCTGTCATAATCTCAACGGTTGAATATATTATTATGAATAATATTGTTACTTATTGTTATTGAGAGGCATGACATATATGTTCTCACATTGAGCGTCATCAATTGAATCCTATGTGTAAGTTGTATCTAAAACACATATTCCACATCTTTATGTTTTGAATCTCGGTGAAACTTTAGCAGGTTTAGTAATAATTGGTAAATTA